>JABUQX010013725.1:15000-37500 GCA_015478945.1 Trachelipus rathkii
AAATATATATATATATATATATATATATCATAATTATATATATAATAATATATTGATATAGATATATATATTTTATATATATATATATATATATATATATATATATATATATATATATATATATATTAATAAATATAAAAATAAAAAATAATATATAATTATATATATATATATATTATATATATTTACATAAATAAATATTCAAATACGGAAATTTGAAGCGTTCTTATTTCATATATTTTTTGTTCCCTATTCATTAATTATAATATAATAATATAATAATAATAATAAATAAATAATAATAATAATAATAATAATAATAATAAATATTAATAATAATTTATTGAAAGAACCACAATATAGAAATAATAATATAAAATAAAAACAATAATAATAATAATAATAATAATAATAATAATATAATAATATTTGTTATTATTATTATTATTATTATTATTATTATTATTATTATTATTTAAAAATTTAATTATTATGATTTAAATGTTTTAATTAAAATTTTTTATTTATTTTCTTATAATTAAATTATTATTATTATTATTATTATTATTATATTATTATCTTTGAGAAAATATCCGAAAGAGATCCTGAGCTGGCGGCATCCCTGGCTTATGTAGAGATTCTTTATAGAATAATGAATAGAGATTCTTGAGAGAAGAGAGAGTAGGGAATCTTTATAGAATTATGAATAGAGATGATGTTTTCGTGACTAATGAGATGGATGGAAGGAGAGTGCGGAGGGAACACTTCAAAAACCTGCATAACTTTGGCAGTGATCAAGAAGTGATAGTGAATGTGTGTGGGTTTGATTGTGTGTGGGTTTGATTGTGTGTGGGTTTGATTATGTAAGAAGTTGGGACTTTTGGAATGAGGTAATTAGTAGGAAGAAAAATTAAAAAGCAGAGTGAGAAAGTTGAAGAATGGTAAATTAGCAGGTATGGATGGAATTACTCTGAAATGATCAAGAATGAAGATGATATTATGATTGACTGGATATGAAAGTTATGTAACAAAGAGTTTGTTACAAAGTTTTTGTTCCAGCGGACTGGAGGAGAGCAGCGACAGTGCCCTTGCATAAAGGAAAGGGTGATAAGGGGAATTTTATATACTATAGGGGAATTAGTTTATTTTGTGTTGTAAAGTTGATATACGCTGATATTTTGGTTGAGATAGTGTGTCGAGTGACTGAGGAGTTGATTGTTGAGGAACAACTTTCATTTAGAAGTGGAAGAGGATATGTTGGTCAAATTTTCACATTGAAACAGATGAGTGAGAAAATGAAAAAAAAGGAAAAGAAAACGTTATTTCGTTTTTATAGACTTGCAAAGGCGTATGACAAAATTGATAGGAAAGTTCTATGGCAGGTGTTAAATATATATGGTGTTGGTGGTAGGCTTTTAAATAAAATTAAAAGTATGTTTGTTGAAAGTAAAGTTTGTGTAAGAATAAAGGGAGCCGAGAGTTAAAGGCTTAATATTAATAGTGAATTGAAGCAGGAATATATTATGTTTCTTTGGCTATTAAATTTGTATTTGGAAGGAGTGATGAAAATATTTAAGGTAATGGTGGCATGGGAGGGGATTAGACTGATGGAGAATGGAAGAGAGTCGAGGGCACCCTGTTTATTGTAGGCAGAGGATTTGGTTTTATATAGTGAATCAGAATTAAAGTCAGAGGATTGGTATAAAGATTTGGCAGGGTATGCAAAAGGAGTGATTTGAAAGTTGATGGAGATAACGCAATTTGATGGTGGCAGCTGAGGGATTCCGCAGCTTAAAATCATGTTAGATGGTAGGAAACTGGAACAGGTGTCTGATTTTAAATATTTTGGCTATATGGGGGATGAAAAGGGATAGGATGATGCTGAGTGTAGTAGAAAAGTTATGACTTATGAGTGGTGGAAGGTGGCTGGTGGTCTGTGACCGGTGGCCGGTACAATTAAATTTTTGGTGAATGCAAGGGGACTAAGTCTTGAGTGTGCTAAAGTTCTGCATTGAGAGGATGGTAGTTATCACAGGTATTATAGTAATACAAAGCACAACCTACAGTGTCATTTATGTACAATCTAGGGGCATATTAGGTGTGAGAAAAATTGAAAAACTGAGGAATGAGCTTATTATGGAACTGTGTGGTATGAGAAAAGGCGTGAATGAAAGAAAAAATTAAGCTAGTTTGGCCATATGGAAGGGATGGATGATAGTCGGTGAATAGCGGTGAATTTCTTGGGAAGCGACCGACTGGAAAACCAAAGAAAAAGTGAATAGAATCAGTAAAAGAGTGTCTAAAGGAAAGGAATGTGACTTTAGCACAGGTTCACATGCTGCATAATAGGAGTAAATGAGTAAGAAGTAATAGGAGTAAGGAGATTTCTGTAGGGTCAAGGTTGTGGACCTGGTTCAGGGAATGAACCCAGATACTCACGAGATGCCATAGGTGACCGTCAAGGTGTATAAAGCTGCAGGGATGAGTAGTGATTTGGTCTTGTAATGAGATAGGTTGGTAAAGGTGATTCCTACTGACTCGGGTCATGGTCTTTCGCTTAGCTACCGTGTTTGGTGCATGTTTAAAAATCCCATCCCAGTTCTGGGAAACAAAGGGACAGATGATAAATATAATAATAATAATAATGTTAATTATAATAAAAAAAAACATAAATAATAATAAAAAAAATAATAATAATAATAATAATAATACACACACACACACACACACACACACACACACACACACACACACACACAAATAATAATAATAATAATAATACACATTAATAATAATAATATTAATAATAATAATAATAATAATAACAATAATAATAATAATAATAATAATAATAATAATAATAATAATAATAATAATAATAATAATAATAATAATAATGATGATGAAAATAATAATAATATTAATTAAACATTAATTAAATTAATTAATTAAGCATTAATTAAACATTAAATAAATTAATTAATTGAATTAATTAATTAAATTAATAATAATTAAATAAACATTAAGTAATTAATTAACGATTAATGGAAGGTTAAAAGGTTATTTACACACATAAGACAACCCAATATCAGATTATTTACAACGTATGATTTTGCTGCTTTCGTTTCTCCCAAATTAATAGTTTGCCTGGCTGGCAGAATTTTCTTTAGTACGATCCCGAATGTACAAACTAGTTGGATTAAAAACAGAACCAAGTTGTCCACACTTCTGGACATTTTCAAGGAATAGTTTTTATTTTTTTATATTATAACAAATTTGATGTAAAAATTTTTAAACTAATAATAAAAGAAATAAACAAAATTAATAATTAAAGGAAAAGACCTATTGTTAATCTTTTGTTACTTAAAGAAAATTGGACATTTCATTATATTTATTTTTGCAAGCATGTGCAAGTTTTTATGTTCTCTCTCTTCATATTTATTTGCATTTGAGACAGGATCGAGGCAGCAATTCATAAACTCTTTTCTTTCTTGTTATGATGGGAGAGCCCTTTATGCTGCGTTATTGATTTTGTAGTGTTTCTTCCATTATGTTGAATATTACTAATCCTATATCATCAGATGTCCGCGAGAATATTCATTAAGAACCAGAATTATGAAAATACAGCACATCCACCATAATATTGAACCAGTCTAACTTCAAGACAATACCTCCACCCATCCAAAACTTCACTGATAGAGAAGCACGAACTCAGTTTCAATGGCTTATAGTAAGATCCATTATAAGCTTCTTCCCGTCTTTTTCTTTAATATCACTAATATATATTTACATTATATGTTATATGAGAGTAGCAACGTTGTGTACCGATTTCAATGTTCTGAAAGTGGATGCAACGCCGCTTATATTGATACACAACGAATACCCTCAACATGAGAATGTCGCAGCATAAGTATAAGCCGAGTAAAATATTTCAACATATATTAAGGAAGAACACCACAAAAATCCTGATAACAGCATAAAAGAGGGCTTCCATCATAACAAGAAAGAAAGATTTTTATGAATTGCGCCTGGGAATTATTGTTTTAAGGAAACACAAACCAGTAATAAACATAAAATATAATGAGCCGTCCAATTTTTTTTTTAACATTTAAATTTACAGTCAATGCAGGTTAACTTTTCTAACTTTTAAATTATTAATTTTATATCTATTTATTTTTGTTATTAGTTTAAACAATATTTATATTATCAAAATTGTTAAAATATAAAAAATAAAACTATTCCTTGAAAATGTCCGAAGTGTACGGACGAAAGCTTGGTACTGTTTTTAAATCAATAGTTTTATTTTTCCCAGATCATACTAAAGTAAACAGAAATACATTTAGGAGGCTTAAAAAAGCAACAAATCACACGTTAAAATAATAATAATATATAATATTACACACACACACACACACACACAATATGAGGATACCTAATTATGAACAAATATTTTTTTGACTCAATAAACGAGATTAAATTTCTGCTTACCTTCATTTTATATATTAAATAAATTTAATTAATTATTTTTTTTTTATAATTTTCAAATTAAATAATATTATTCATATTTAACTCAAAACTGGCTAATTATAATTTTTTATTTAATTCATAAATAGTATTAATATTTTGTTTAAATTATATGATATATACATACATATTATATATATATATAGAGATATATATATATATATATATATATTATTATTATATATTATTATTATATTATTATATATATATTATTATATATATATTTATATATATATATATATATATATATATATATATATATATATATAAATATATATATAAATATAAATATATATATATATTAAGTATTATGTTACAGCAGTAGTTATATATATTATATATATATATATATGTTATTATATATATATATATATATATACATATATATATATATATATATATATATATATTATATATATTATATATTGTTGTATATTATGTGGAAGGAAGAAGTTATATATATATATATATATATATATATTTATTATATATATATATATTACATACATATATACATATATATATATACATATATTTTTATTATTATTATTATATATATATATATATTATTATTATATATATATTATTATTATATTATTATTATTATATATTATATATATACATATATACATATATATATATATATTATATATATATATATACAGTATATATATATATATATATATATATCCTTCCTTAGGGACTATTAATAGATCTATATAGATCTTAGGTTGTCCGTGGTCAAACTTTGACATAAGGACATTCCAATTTTTTCTTTTAACAAGTCGTAAAATTGCAATGCTCTTTCTTACAACCATTAAGCTCAGTTCCAATGTGTTGACTGATACTGGGAACTTCTCCAGATGTTTCACAAGACTCTTCTTTATTACACTCAGCGTTCCAACTTTACGTCAGGAATCAAACAACATTTAATGGTGTTTTACATTCCTGAATTGTGCTCATGGCGCTTTGATATTTATCTTTCTTTATATGCAACCGGTTGTTATCATTTGGGATTTCACCTCTATTTTGTAGCACTTGCTCCCTCTTTCCTTAACTACGATGTCCGGTCTATTGAGAGTGAATGTTACATCCGTTGGGATAACGGAATCATTTCCGGAGGCTTGTGTTTCCAGCAGTTTACCGCTTCTGTCCTGATGTTGCACTTTTGGCACAATTTAAAATGAATTAATCTGCAGAGGGTGTTATGCCTTTCAGTATATGTCTGCTTAGCAGAGTCTGACATCCTGCCAAAAAAATGTGAGGAAATATATTCTGTGTTCTGGTCACACACTTACATTTGTCTATAACATGTTCTCTTTTCTATATGCTTTCTATGCCATCTTGTTCTGATTGTTCGGTCTTGAGCGGCCATAATCACTCTTTCTTCTTCTGCTTGTAATCGTCCCCTAGTGAATATCTCCACTGATTTATCCTTATCCATATAACTTTCATCTATGCTTTTCTTGTATTCCTTGTTTGTTGTCTCTATTGCTTTATATATGTTTCTTCTTCCTCTCTGCTTCAAATTTATCTTTTTAATATTCGTATTAATATTTTATATTCATCTTTTATCTTGTTTTATTCTATCATTTTCTTTCTAATTAGCTGGTTGCATTGTTGGCTTGCCACTTTGGTGTTGATACACAGTTTACACACCCATTGGTACTTGCATCCTATTACTTCCAGTCTTTTATCCATCCTAATTACTATCTTTTATATATGTAATCTATCTCCACCAACCCCATGCCTCCTTCTCTGCGTTCTGTGTACATTCTAGACAAGATCTGTCCTTTATAAATCATTTTGTGGGCATTTAACATTTATCTGTTCTGTTAAGGTCTTCCTGGAACCAATCTATCACTCCACAACTATATAGGATGACAGGTACGGCTAATGCCTCTGATTTTCATATTGCTTTGGTTCTTTTTAAATATTCTCTTTCTAGTTTCTCTTTCATCAACTTATGTTCCACCTTCTCCGACTCCTCCACTCCTAGATATTTATAAGTATTTTCTTGCTCCAGTTGCCTTATGATGGTATCGTCTATCGTGATGTTCTCATTCTCCGCTCTTCTCCCTTTCCTGAGTGTAAGGAAAGCACATTTATCCAGACCAAACTCCATACATATATCTTCGGAGAACTTCTTCACTACCTCCACCTGCTTGATTGTCTCTTGTCTGTTTGGGGCATATAATTTTAAGTCATCCATATAAAACAGGTGTGAAATTAATTTGCTCGATTTCTCGTTACGTGGGTTTATTCTATATCCGTTTTGTAATTTGTTTATTAAATTGCTCAAAGGGTTAATGGCCAAAATGAAGAGCAGTGGCGATAACGAATCCCCCTGGAAAATACCTCTTATATTTTAGTTTTAATTGAACCTTCTATTAATTCATCATCTTCACAAAATTCACTATTTTTTTTTTTTGTATATTTTTAACACTTCTATTATCCAGCTATGGGGAACACTGTCATATGCCTTCTTATAATCTATCCAGGTCATGCTTAGATGTTTCTGGTTCTTCCTACTATTTTCAAGAATCATTTTGTTGATTAATAATTGGTCTTTTGTGCCCATGGCACAATACTATTTCTGATGCATCCTTTCTGTTCTTCGTTTATTATATTATTGTTTTCTACATGTTTGTATATTCTAGATACTATTATTGCTGTTAGGAGTTAGGTAAATATGACAAGACATGTTGTAGGTTTGTATTTTGTTGATTTGTAGTTCTCTTGATTTTGGCATGAGGTTAGTGTCTCCTATTGTCAACCATTCTGGAATGGCTTCTCTTCCATTTATTAATTTGTTTATACATTTAGGATAAATCTGAAATATGGCGATCTTCTTTAACTACACGTTCTGAACTTTATCAGGTCCAGGTGCTTTCCAATTATTGAGCTTCAATGAAGACTTCTTTACTTTTTTGACTTATTCTCCAAATTTCATTTCATTAATAGTATTTATTTGCGGATCATTTATTATTTCTTCCTTCCAATCCGATTCATTGTTATGCTATTTTTCATTTTCATAAATGCTTTCCAGGATCTTTCACCTCCTTTTCTTGGATGTTAAGACTTGATTTAGTAATAGAGGTCATTGCACAATTCTTCCAGATCTTATAAACATTCGATTTTATTCTCTTTGTTTTTCTGTTTCGTCTATATCTTCTAACCCTTATACTTTTGCTGCGAGACTTAATTTTTCTCTAGTGATCGCATGAATCCAATATATCCCTGTCTTTACTCTTTCTCATATTATATTTTGAACTTATCTTATAGCTGTTTCAGATCTTAATTGATTTTTCCGAAATGACGTTAAGATGGAAATCTTGTTTCCTAACTTAGTATTTCTCTTCTCCAGCCCAAATTTCCAAGGCTTGTCTCTCTTTTTCCCGTTCCTCTTCTCTCTGCCATCAATTGACCTCATGTTATCCGCCATGGCTCTTCCTACGTTAATAATATAGTATGCCAAGTCTCCGAAAATATACAACCATCTGGCAAATTCCTTGGTAGGACTCTGTTGACCATTCCAATCTGTTTATACTATTTATTTTATTTATTGTGAGTCTTTGTCAATCTATATCAGAACTATTTCTCAGTAATGATATATTTTCTGTGGCATTCCATCAAGTTGTTCTCTGGTGTATTATGTTTCTTCATTCTCTCCTTCATATTCTCTATTTTCCTCATTGTTATTTTGTTCAACATTCAGAGGTACTTCTGTTCCTTCATCCTCTTCGCTTTCTCCACTCATATTTTTGATTCCATGAGTTCATTAGTTGGTTTTTCAGTTATCCATGATTCAACTACATTCACTATCTCTGTCTCCTCTCTGTTGTATTCAATGTCACTCGAAGGGGGTAAGGGGTATTATGAATAAAATATATTTTCCCGGTTTTCTGTTTCTTTCCTCCTTCACCCTTCCCTGAAGTTTGCTCTGTTTTTTTCTCTTCTCTTATTTTCCTATTTCCCAGATACAATGTTCCTTTATTCTCTTGTATTTTTTGGATGGTTTCAGGTGTCAGTTAGAGTTCTTTTCCCTTTATTTCTCTTTCTTTTTCTTTTATGTTTCTTAGATCTTCGTTTGTTGAGAGTGTGACTTTCTTTTTCTTTTTTCCTTCTTCGTTTCTCTCTTTATTACAGTTTATTATGGCTTACTTTTGACTTATCATTCTTTTCCTGTCTATCTTATTATACCATTTTTTTAATCTATATATTCCATATAATCATTGGAACTAATTACTTTCTTCAACTATATATTTCCTAAATCCAGTTTTTCTTCATCTGGGACAGCACCTGTAGATATTTATTTCTCTTTAACGAGGTCCAGATCCATTTTTTTATCAGAAGATGGGGTTATATGATCTCAGTTTTGTTTATTGAAGTCTGATTATTTTCATACTTCTTTCTGCCATCAATTTGCGTTTATCGCTCTTCTGTTACATCAGTTTTACCATTTTTATATTGCGATTAGATTTTCCTTTATAAGAACCCTATTTAGAGTTTTTTCCATGATCTTGCCTTCGACGCTTCTTCGACTTAACATAGCTCCTACTTTTTTATTTGTGTCTTTTTTGGGAAAGTACTGTGTCTGCTGAAGGTTATGTACCAGTATATTTCTTCTTTTCGTCCACCATATAATTTAATTTTCAGAGTCCCTACGGTTATAGGAATCATATTTTTCCTGTATTTTATTCTGAAGAGTTGAGTGCCAGTGGCTCTTCTGGCAACTCTTCTGGCCGAAGTTGGGTCTGACTTTGAGGACCCTTAACCCTGTTCGTTTGTCTTTTGTTCTCGAGAGATAAGTTGCTTTGTTCATCAGAGCTCCGTCCCATCTCACATTTCTTTCAATAAGGATGGGCTAGCACCAGGGCTTCCAAACTCTTGGCAGACATTTTTCATATTTGTTCTTTTCATGGATATACCATAGTTTATCATATTATTAAGTTAAAGCAAATGGAAAAAAAACCCTTTCCTTTTTCAGGAAGAAAACAATCACGATTTATGAATGAAGTTGTAACATAGTAATCAAAAATTTCCGTAATTACCCTTTATTTAGGGGAAATTTTAAAAACTTAGGGTGAATAGTTTAGGGAACATTCGAATAACAAAATGCGATAAAATAATTAATTATTTACTTTTTTAATGAAATTCAATTTATTATTAAATAATAATAAAAAAAAGAGATTGAAAAATACCAGTAGGCCTATATGATATTGTGACATTTGAAATAACATTATCTAAAATGCTATTGATCACATATATTATTAGCTTAATCGATTTTTGTTTCAGTATTTTTCATATACAGTAAATATATATATAAAGAAAGATAATAGTGAGTTGGTTGTTATATATATATATATATATATATATATATATATATATATATATATATATATATATATATCTTTTCTTTTTGAAATAAATATATAGATATATGGGATGTAGGCAGGATTTAATTTAAATTTATTTTAATTTTATTTAATTTAATTTATTGTTGAGATTATATATATATATTGCATATAAGGTTGTTATTACATGGTTATATATATATATGAGAGTATATATATGCTATATATATATATATATATATAGAAGTAAGAAGTAAGTAAGTAAATATATATATATATATATATATATATATATATATATATATAGCAGCTTTATCAGCCGCCAAATGCTATCAATATACTGAGTTCCAGCGGAGAAGCACGTAAAAAGCACACAGCTAGTTAGTTGACTTCAAGCCAATATGAAACGAAACACAAAAAAATTGTAAGTTTATAATACGTTAGTAACTAGTAATTACCCTTCAGTTTTTCTACTAATAAATCCTTAAAATTGTCGTTCGGGCAAACATATACATCATCAGTTTGTTATTTTCAGTTGAGATTTAGGTGGTAGCCTCAGGTACGCCCATATAAGATATATATATATATATAGCATATATATATATAGAAAGATAGATAGGAGAGAGAGAGTGAGTATATATATATATATATATATATATATATATATATATATATGAGAAAGATATATATATATATATATATATATAATTCCTATGTGCACCTTTCTTCTCGCCTCCCAAACTCGTATTCCTTTACTTACTCAACCCGACTTTTCGTCTCTCTGCCAGTCTATTCCCAGCACACTTACCACTATACATTCGCTTAATCAATCGACTATTATCCATCCTTTCCATATGACCAAGCAATCTTAAAACCCTCGTTTAATCTCTCATTTACACCTTTCTTCACACCAGAAAACTCCCAAACAGGTTCATTCATCATTTTATCAATTTTTCTCAAACCTAACACGAACCTTAATTTATCCATGTGAACAGAATGCACCTTAGATTTATACCTCTTATTCCACACCATAGTCTCACTACTATGCATTAACATCGGTAACAAACCTTCAAGCAGAGCTCTAGCACACTCGAATTATTCCATTTACATTCACCAAAGATTTAATTTCATCAGCCATCTTTCTACCATTCATAACTTTCCTACTACATTCTGCATCACCCGTTCCCTTTCATCCAGCATATAATCTAAATTTTTAAACTCGGATATATACGTTTTCCAATTGCTCACCACCCAACATGATTTCACAACGCGAACTCTCCTCACCCACTAACATCACCTTACTCTTATATACGCTTGTATACTTTCAAACCAATGCTTTTGCACATCTTTTCAAGCTTTCTTCAGATTCGCCACACATCATCAGCGTACAATAGGGCACCGTACACACTTTTTCATCAGTCTAACAGCCTCCCCCTACCTCTAATTCTTTCATTACCCAATCCATATAAAAGTTAAATAGCCATGGAGACATAACACATCCCTTCCTCACTTCACTTCCATTTATTCTTACACTAGCTCACTATAGACAAACTTACTTTTGATTCCATTCAGAAGCCTACCTTCATCACCGTATATCACTAACACCTGTCAAAAAGCTTCCCTATTAATCCTGTTCCAAGTTCATAAAACCTAAACACAATCTATTTTTCAAGTTTGTTTCAATGTGAAAACTTGATCTACATACTCTCTATCATTTCTAAATGAACCTTGTTCTTCACCACCGATCCCTCGACGCACTCTTTCAACCAAATTACCAGCATATGTCTTCCCTACAACGCTCAATAACTAATTCTCCTATAGTTACCCCTTATCTCTCACAAGGTTGCCATTACTACTCTCCTCCAATCGTTCGGAAATATACCCTTCACAAAGCCTTTGTTACATAATGTCCAAATCCAGTCAATCACAATCTCGCTTCCATTCTTGAACATTTCACCAGTAATTCCATCTATGCCTGCTGATTTACCATTCTTCAGCTTTTTCACTCCACCCATCATCCTCTTTCCAAAATATATTTCTTGCATCATCAAATCCAAACACATTCACTATCAGCTCATCACTGTCCATGTCATGCAGATTTTCGGTTTTCCCTCCAACAATCCTAACATCCATTTCAACATTCACAAAAGTATCAACCCTATTCATTATCTTATGAAGATTCCCCTTAATCTTTCGTACTTTCTTCCAGAAGAGTTTCATATTCCCTTGCAAGTCCCTATTTATTATCCTTCCAAACTGATCATTCACCTTTTTTTTTCTCCTACGTATGCAACTTTTATTCTTCCCTTTTTCCTTACTTATATATTTTCATACACCCTTCTTTCGAATTCACGCTTATTTTTATTTCTTTTGTTCAAAAATAGAAACCTAAATTTACCTGCTGCTCCTTTCCCAAATATATTCCTGATCTCTGCGATTATAATCTTTGCGTCCTTAATATGGAATAAGGAATATGAAGTCTAAACAGATATCACTAAAAACTTCAAAATATCTTATAATTTCCATTTTTAAAAAAAATTCCAGTTATTTTGCATACCTTTTAACGACATTTCAATCTCTCTTAAATTTTGGAAGTGCTAAAACAGAAACAGACTTGTAAAGAACTTTAAATGTTAAATCTTATAAAAGTTTAGATAAAGGTACTTCGAGAGAGTCGGAATTTCGGGTAAAGTGATTTTTAAATCCTTATTTTAAAAAATATTTTTAAAACAGTTAATTTTATTGTCTTATTTATGAAACATGAAAAGATTATAAATCTTCCTACAGCAGTACTTCACAACTTTCCTAATTTTTCTGATCTCCTTTGCGAAAAGTGATTTTTAATTTCACTTGTAAGCAGGACTTCAAAACTCACGGCAGCCAGACAAACCTGTTATTAGAGTTTCTTACTAGATATTTTGACTCTATGAAAAAAGTTAACCTACTGTGTACGTAACATTTTAAAAATCGAACAGATCTGAAGATTTAAATATATATATATATATATATATATATATATATATATATATATATAGATATATATATATATATATATGTTATATATATATATTAGTTACATATATATATATAGAGATATAGGAAAGAGAAAGAGTGGAGGAGAGAAGATATAGATAAAGAGAGGAGAGATAGGAGAGAGATATATATATATAGAGAGGAGAGACAGAGAATGTTACATACATATATATATATATATATATATATATATATATATATATATATAATATATATATATATTTATATATATATATATATATATATATATGATATATATATATAAATATACAAAGAAATATAATATATATGATAACATCAAAAATCAGTTTTTATCACAAACTTAACAAATATAGTTGGCAATAATAAATCTTATTTTTGAATTTATTCATTTCTTCTTATAAAATTAGTTCGTGGGAACCTATTCCTTTCTTCGTTTCTTCCTAAAACATGATAATTCTGAAGAGTACCGAATGTCATCATTTTTTTGCAAGAAAGTTGCACAGGATTTCCTGATTTGATAACGATACGAGACAGAGAAATGTTACCATTGGAACATTCTTAATTAAATTCGACATTTTGAATGGGAGATATATATATATTATATATATATATATATATATATACATATATATATATATATATATATATATATATATATATGTTATATATTATATGTTACATACATATACATATACTACATAAATTGTATAGAGAGAGGTATATGATGGATATGCATATATATATATATATATATATATATAGATATATATATATATATATATATATATATATATATATATATATGTTATATATATATATATATATATATATATATATATATATATATTATAATATATATATATATATATATATATATATATATATATATATATATATATATATATATATATATATATATATATATATATATATATATATATATATATATATATATATATATATATATATATATATATATATATATATATATATATATATATATATATATATATATATATATATATATATATATATATATATATATATATATATGAGTAGTATATAAAAAGAGAGAGAGATATATATATATATATATATATCATTATTAGAGGGTTGAAATGGGTCCCCTTTTTAGGGACAGGCTTACAACTGGAAGGAAATGCCAAGTGGATAGGCAAAGACAATATATAGTTAATGTGAAACACAAATACTAAATAAGTATAATTACATTATGAAAATAAAACAAATAACAAATCCTGCAATTTCTTTAAACTATGTTTATATGATGTATAAACTGTATAGCATACCAAATAGGCAATAGGGATTATTCTTTTTTATTTTAGAATATTTAAGGCCAAGTATTCAAGAAAAGTAATATTTTATATGTATTCTTACAAAACAACAATGTAGAGAAGAGTTCTTTAAGAAATATCATTACTCATTTCAAGTAGAAAGGGCTTTGCAAATGTTCTTTGGAGAATTAGGTATCGTACAAACTTGTTATATTGTAATTAACAATTGACACCATTCAACAAACAGTTTAGTGGTGAAAATAGGAGTTTTGTTCGATGATGATGAATGTAATAAATGAAATAGATGTAAGAGATGAAATCAGAAGGGGAAATAAATACAAGAAGAGTGATGGGGACTTTTCCAGTTATGTACATGCAAAATTTTGAATTGATTTTCAGTATGGGTAGAGAATTGAACCACAAATTCATAGTGTGTAAAAATTCATACCCAAAGATATCTTAATGGAAAGGTGTGACAGAGTCAAGAAAATCACTCTGTTCACTGCTATAACACTGTAAGAAAACAACTACAAAGCTATTTGAAAGATACAAAGAGTTTAACAAGGGTGGCCCAAGTGTGGTCCCCTACTAATTCCCTTTATATATATATATATATATATATATATATATATATATATATATATATATATATATATATATATATATATATATATATATATATATATATATTAGCTATCAAGTGATCTATATATATATATATTTTTATATACATATAAAACTCTTTTTGAGTCAAAGAACGCAACATGTGTCTACAAAGATAGGCCATATTGTTCATTTATATATATATATATATATATATATATATATATATAATATATATATATATATAATATATATATATATATATATATATATATATATATATATAAATATAAATATATATATATATAATATATATATATATATATATATATATATATATATATATATATATATATATATATATATTATTATTATTATTATATATATTATTATTATTATTATTATTATTATTATTATTATTATTATTATTATTATTATTATTATTATATATATATATATATATATTATTATTATATTATTATTAGTGGCCCATAGTGTGGTTACTAATTCCCTTTATATATATATATATATATTTAATGGACAATGTTAGCAACCTAACCTATCAATATATGCACTGGTTACCACTAATTAAATCATACCATCATCTCTTTCTACCAAGTTTTTAAAATGCTTTCTATAAGAAATAAAAATCTATTAAGAGAATATATTAATAATATATAATATATATATATAATATATATATATTATTATATATATTATATATATATTATATATATATATATATATATATATATATATATAATATATATGATATTATATATATATATATATTATACCGTATCAAAGATGATAAGCCAGAAAGAATGAAGGATTTTTGCCAGTTCCCATACTAAAGAATTTACATCTGCTAGTCTTATTGAATTTATAATCTTATTTTGCAAAAAAAATTTATAGGCAACATGCCTAATTTTATATGAAAAATTCTGTTTTGATCATTTAGAAAGCTGTAAATTGAATTAAATTATTATAATAACACAAAAACTAATAGAACACAGTTTGAATATTGTATTGTATTGGTAAGATTTTAAAGCACTGTAATAGTATCAGGAGTATAATGGCATCTAAAAACTGTACAGAACATTATAAGTTCTCTTGTCATCATCACCATAATCAGATTCTCTGGGAAGTTAGCAAGTTAGCTCCCTAAAAGTTCAGACTCAGTAGCTGTAACCTAGAAACTAGAAGATTGGTTTCATAACCTAAGCATGATAGGACTGATTGTCACAGGCTGGCTAACAGGCAACAGCAGTACTTAAAACAAAGCTTGAATTCCGTCACAGCCTTCAAGTTAAACTGTGGACCGAGTATGTAACTGACTGGATTTCATTTAGTCACTACTACTAAATTTAGTCTAAAATTAATCAGTAAAATTTTTGTATCATCTAGGTCAATTGACTGAAAGCACTAAATTAATTTTTTATTATGGATCATATTTTTCCCTTAACTTCTAATGAAGATAATTCCATAATTAAAAATACTGGTATTAAATAATTGAGGTGCTATAATTAAATTATTCTACATTTTCATTTTCAGATTTTAAGAAACCAATTTTCATTATTTTGCTTAATAGATTATTAATTAATTGAGTTAATTAAATCACTAACCTGAAAAACTAGTAAACTGTATATATAAAAGTTAATATTAGTAATCACCAATAAATATTGAAAAGTAATAACTCAGAAGCTATTGGAAGTGGAAGATAAAAAAGTTTGGAATGGCAAGAAGTCAATGAGGTTGAAGGAGAGATTAACAAATTAACAAATTTAGAAAATCCTGCCCCTCCAGCATCTACATCTGTCAACATCATGAGTGAAATCAAATTGTTATTACTAATGTTAGTGATGCAAGTTTAATGTTCACATCTCCAGTTCCTTCAATCTCAAGATTAGACTTCCTGCGTATCTACTCCACAACTAAACATAGACCTACAAGAGACTCGTTTCTTTTTAAGTACCAATATCATATATATATATATATATATATATATATATATATATATATATATATATATATATATATATATATATATATATATATATAATATATATATATATATATATATATATATATATTTATATATAATATATATATATACCTATATATATAATATATATATATATATATATATATATATTATATATAATATATATATTATATAATCATTTTATATATATATATATATATATAAGTATATATATATATATATAATATTACCGTATATATAATATATATATACTATATATTAAAATGATAATTATAAATATATATATATATATATATATATATATAATATAATATATATATATATATATATAAATATAGTATTAGCAGATGGGGGTAAAAGCAAAACAAAATATAACTTCTTGTTTTTCTCTCATACACTTGACATATAGAAATGCTATGGTATACATGTTATTGAGGTTGGTATTAGTGAAGGTATGGAATAGGTATTAAAATTTTTTTTTTTTTTTTTTTCTTAAAAATCCAAAAAACAAGATTTTTTTTTATCCCATTTCAAGTTGTAAAATGGGGTAAAAAAAAATATTACTTTCTAAGCTACTTTCAATGCTTCTAGCCATTTTCCTGAGTGCTCATGTACTTTCCTGAGTGTTTTTCACCCATACCCTCTTTGTTCTAGTTCTTCTATGTACTTTCATGAGCATTTTTCTCCCTACCCCCTTTGTTCTAGCCACCTCGTCATCATTCAGCTACTTTCCAACTTTTATGTACTTTCATGAGCATTCTATGCTCTGACATCATCACTCAGCTACTTTCCATATTTCCAGCTACTTTCCAAACTACTTTCCATATTTCCAGCTACTTTCCAAACTACTTTCAATGCTTCTAGCTGTTTTCCTGAGTGCTCATGTACTTTCCTGAGTGTTTTTCACCCCTACCCCCCTTTGTTCTAGCTCTTATATGTACTTTTTTCAGACCCTACCCCCTTTGTTCTAGCCTCGTCATCACTCGGCTACTTTCCAAGCTACTTCCCAACTTTCATGAACTTTCCTGAGCCTTCTATGCTATAACGTCATCACTCAGCTACTTTCCATGTTAATAATAACACATCCGGGTTAAAAAAACTTTTTTTTACCCCATTTTGGAAAATTTGATGGGGTAAAAAAAAATTTTTTTTTTAGTGGACATCCAATAATTTTCAAAAAAAATTATTAGTTTGCCCAAGTTCCTCCATCAATATGTAGTAACTACCAAAAAAAAAAAAATTAAAAAATGTAATACATTTGAAATGGTAGCAAAAGTTGTAAAAACTGTAAAAAAGTTTTGCAGCCATTTTTTAACTGGGGTTCGACATTTGTTATCGCTGATTACTGTCAATTTAGAGCAGCCCATTTTCTTTCGGCATTTTTTTAGATAATAAAGAGGGCTACCAGAAGAGCCCATAAAATTCAAAAAAATATTTTCAGGAAAGGGGGGAGTGGTTTTTTTTTTTTTTTACCCCACCAACCTCAGGAAACTTTTTTTTACCCCGCCTAATATATATATATATATATATATATATATATATATATATATATATATATATATATATATATATATATATATATATATATATATATATATATATATATAGGGTGAAACCCCTCTGCGCTACTATTACCAAAATTGTTTTAGAATACATAGGCTATATAAGAAATAATAATATCAATACATAGTCAAATGATAAATATATATATATATATATATATATATATATATATATATATATATATATATATATATATATATATATATATATATATATATATATATATTGGCAAGTTAAAAATACTAAAAGTACTTGCAAGAACTTTGCAAATTTTCAAGTACAAAAGATGCAAGTACACTGGGTTTTTGATATTGCAAGTACAAGTACTCCAAAAATGTACTTAAATACAAGTACTTGTACTTGAACCCAAGCCTGATATATATATATATATATATATATATATATATATATATATATATATATATATATATATATATATATATATATATATATATATATATATATATATAATATATATATATATATATATATATATTATTATATATATAATATATATATATATATATATATATATATAAATCAGCTTGCAAAATTTTTCAAAATTAAAATTTTTTTAAAGATCACTTTTTACACTGATTTATCTATTGGCTACTGTCTTCCCTTTCCTCGCTCTTTGTATTGTCGCCTACTTCATAAAGTGCGATAAAACAAAATTTCAGTCAGTTGGAGTATAAGAAAACCATATGGGATTATTCCACTTTGAGTCTAACTTTTTTTCCTAAAGACAAATCATTTTTATTTCTTTATGCTTTATTACAATTTATTTAGAGTCTATGCTGTGATTTTTATAAAAATCTATTTAGAGGCACTTACTGTAAACAATTACCAATATAAAATTACCCTCTATTTTAGGTTCTCATTAGTATAAAATAAAAAATTTGCAGTTTACATTTTGAATAACTGAATTTTAGATTGCTGACATCAACTGCATAAATACCACTGTGTTGAGTAGGGAGTGAAGTAAACGAGAAAAAATAAAATGACATTGTTAACTTTGTTGGATAATGGTAGATTTGGATTGCATAGAGCTTAGTTTATGTGTAGTTTCACTTGATTTAAATTCTATTATTAAAAAAAAGATTAGGTGTTGAAAGTTGAAGTTTCTATCTCACCTTAAATTGCATGTACTGAGAGATGGGATAGGATGGGACAGTCTTTGGTAGGCCAATATTTTTTCAATTCTTTGGTTTAAATATGATCTCCTAAATTATCTGAATTTATAATTAATATAATTAATATAATAAATATATATATTACATATGATAATATTCTATTAATTATAATAATATTAAATCGATATTTAATATAATTTATATAATTTTTATAAAATATTATATTTATAATTGCCCTTATATATTAACATTGTAAGTAATTTATATTTACAGATCAAATATCACGCAATCAAATATCATGCCCCTTAGTTTTACGATCCTAAAAAGTATAACCTATATAGTTACACATTAAAATAAACGTATTAAGAAACCTAAACTCTAATTTTAGGGTGTCCTTACGAGAAAAAGATAACCAACCACTTAGATATTAATCCCTAAATTTAAAGAATAATGAATTTAGATTTATTATACTTATAGAGGTTTTATTTAATTACCAAATATATTCTCTATTATTGTATGATTTACTTATATAGCTTCTCATTGTTCATAAATACAAAAAAGATTTTTAAAAATAACAGGATGCTTAAGTGCCAAACCTCAATTCCAATGTGCGTCCACCCAAATCATATAAAGCAAAATTTTGTGCACAAATTTACAAAAGATTGAGAAACAATCTAAACTAATTTAGATGGCAGACACCTACTTAAAACATATAAAATAGTTAAAAAATGATACCAAATGACCCTAGAGATAATAAGGAAAGAATTAAGGCATAGAGGTTATGATACTCAAATAGAACATTATAGAAATTATAAATGATCTTTCATGTTAACGCGGCGCGGAAAACCTAGTATAGCCGGATAATACAAGTCAACGACATTCCGGACCAGGAACAATTTAACGGAATAAATTTTCTTATAAAACATTCCTTAATTTAAATACTATAAAAAAATGAAAAAAAAAAAATAATTTTATAAAACTATATTATATCAACATAATAAATAACTTAATAATAATTTGAAAGAATACAAAATGTCACTTTACAATAATGAATACATTATGGAATAAAATCATCAATTGAAGAATTAGAATATCTGGAAGTCAAAAAATAAATTTATTTTAATAGACTAAAATGAAGTATAGGATAGAGTCGTATTTTCTAGAACAGGGAAAACCACAAAAGAGCAATAGATATGTACAAAAAGCTGATTGAAAAAAATAAAGTGAAGTATTTGATGGAGCAGTTTTCAAACCAAAAAAAGATATATTGAAGCATTATCAATGACTTATACCAATAATCACAGAAAGAAAATAATTGAAATTTATATATCGCAAAAGAGTAACCAGAATGCATCCGATATGTCTCAAGTGTGAAGGAAGAGTTCCTGTTCTTATAATTTGGCGTATGGCGTATTATTATTACTAAACCAAAAATATCTCATTTGACCTAGTGAGAAATATTGACTGATGTTAAAGTCTATTGGGTAGCAAATCTTCATACAGAAATTGAGAATCAAGCCAGTATTCGAGAAAAGATTATTCTAAAAGGAAAACTGATCAAGATATCAGATTAACTACAGATATATAAAGAGCTAAATAATTTCAAACGACTCATTTTATTTCTTTAACTGCACTCTGGATACTACCATGCAGGAAAGTTATTAAGAAATAGGAACATTGATGTACTCCATTGCATAGAGAAGTATTTCCAGGAGTTCTACATTTGGAATTAATTATGTAAATCATACTTCGAGCTTCGTATTTAAGATGTGAAGTAATTGCAGATATCTTCCTTTAATAGGTCCTAATCTAATCTAATCTCCTAGTATGATCGCTATCGAGCTGGAGTAAAGCCTAACACCCATATACAGAACAGTAATGCATGAAAACTTGGAAACTGATTAGATAGTAGCAGCACCACAAGTTTTTTCTGTTTTTATTAATATCAATCACGTTATCAATATTAATTTTAAGAATTATGCCTTATTTTTTCTCATATAGAACAAGTTAGTGATGGTTAATCAAAGTGGAATTATGTAGAAGAATATATATGGTACACAATATGGTCGATCAATGCATTTCTATGTATTTTTATTATAGCTGTAGTAAATGAATCTTTAAAAGAATAATGCCTCAAACAGAGACTTGGATCAGCAATGCTATGCAAGCCCAGCTAGAGGTATGCCATTTAAGATGTTAATACAAGCCGGAATACCACATATTTGATTCTAGAAAGAATTGAATGTTTGAAAAGACCTCTGCAAGTTTATATTATAGAACAATCAATCATTGGAATATTTGAAATAAATGGCAAATACTTGAAAAAATTCTAAGAGTTTTTCAACCATTTCTCATGGTTACGGAAACTATAAGGCAAAATCAATTATATCATAAATTATTCTACATATTTGAGCTCTTCAGCATATCTCTCAAACTCTGAGGATGACAGCAAAGAATAAAGAAGAGCTGAAGAAGGCATTAGAGTTTAGATTTATGAATAAAAAGGAAGAGAAAGGATCAATAGACATATATCAAAACAAGATAATTGTTTTAAATACTGTAGTAGACCCAAGATACTAACTGACTTTATTTTCTAATGAAATAAGAGAATTGAGTAGAAAATGGATGCTTGAAGAAATATGCAAATAATTGAAGGTAGAAAGTGATAATAGTAGTAGCAGTACAGAAGAAGGTTCAGGCGATGAGTTATTTTCAGAAACGAGTATTATCTACAATAAACTTAGATTTGCCAAGTACCTCAAAATCATCAGGAACATTAAGAAAAGAAATTACTGCAAAGTTACTTAGTTTTTATAAGTTTGAAGAAAGTGAAAGTGACAGCGAGTCAGTTAGTGTAAAAAGGAAAAAAAAAGAAAAATCAGTGGCTCTTCAAAAGGTGAAATTCTTAAAGAAATTGAAATTTGTTTTACCTGAAAAATCAATTTCAAATCTGGGAAAAGAAGAATTCCTTAATTGGTGGAAAGTGAACAAAGCTAAATTCCGAAACA
>JABUQX010013725.1:52500-55000 GCA_015478945.1 Trachelipus rathkii
AATATAAAATTAATTTCTTGTTGTAAGAATTGGGGGTCACAATAATGAAAAGCCCTGAGGAACATATTAAACATTATATTATTTTTAATATAAGGGGGATGATAAGAGTAATAATGGAGAAGTTGATTTTTTTGAGTTGGCTTACGATATACTTTATAGGTTAAATGAGTTCCTGTTTGAGTAATTAATAGATCCAGAAAAGGTATGTGCTCATTTATCTGGCTTTTGAAAGTAAACGTAATAGAAGGAGTTAAATCGTTGATTTGCAAAAGAAATTGATTTATTGGGAAAGACTTAGGTATAATAGCAAATATGTCATCGACATATCTCTTCCACAAGTAGACCTGCGAAAATAGGGGGGTAAGTGGAAGAAGCCTGGTTTCATAAAACTCCATGTAAATGTTAGCAATGATAGGGCTTATACTTCCTCCCATGCTGGCTCTAAAGATTTGTCAATAAAATTCATTTCGAAATGAAAGCACATTTTGTGCCATGCATATGTGCAAGCAGCTAATAAAGTTTGAAATAGAAATGGAGATCATATGTGGCAATAGGAACTCGGACAGATACTCCAAAACATAAGGAATGGGGACATTGGTGAATAAGCTCGTAACATCGAAGCTGATCAGACAATGGTCGTGTGGAACATACATGGCACAAAATGTGTTTTCATTTCGAAATGGATTTTATCGACAAATCTTTGGATGTTGTCATCGGGATGCTTATAAGGAATTTTAATATTTTTACACATTCACTGAATCCAGACTCCTTCCACAGGCCCCTCTCTTTTCTCAAGTTGTTTCATGGAAGAGATATGTTGACGATGTCATTTCTGTTGAAGGAGTGGTAACATTTTACAAGTTTCTTTTAAGTTTTGGGCAGGAAAGTTGGAATTATAATGGGCAAACATTTCAGGCAAAAATAATGTAGAAACAATTAGATGACCTGTAAATTTAAATCTGTCTTTCATCTGACAAATTATTGTGTCACATATTTCTTTTGCCTCTCTACTTAAATTGGAAATACCTGTTTCTGTTTCTCTCCGATTTGCTACATTGCGAGCGCTCTCTTGAAAATTAAAATTTTCTCTTATGGAGAGAACTTTCCTCTCAAAAGTATCAATGCAGATCTTAATTCTGCTGGGGTCAATGTTCCTCTTTTGAAGTTGACCATAAAGAAAGTCTACGCTAGTTATTATTATTTTAAAAATAGAAACCTAAAAATTAATATTATCATGCTTCAACATCTCAATGTTTTAAAAATTATTTACATCTTGAAATGCGCATTAAAATAACCTTTAAGCATTCTATTATTTCTTTTTTTATTTTCAAAAACTGTATTTACTGATCTTGAATGAAAGTTCCATCTGGTGGGAATTGAGCAAGGTAGTCGTCTCTTTTCACTACTTGATCCAACACTGCTGTTCTCTTTGGGCTAGTGGAAAAAATGCACATATGGCTTGAAGATTAGCAAAAAAGGTGCGGACATTTCTGTTAACTGATGCAGCATTTAGCATCACTAAATTAAGCTGATGAGCATGACAATGTATATATTCAGCTTTTGGATATATTTCTCTCAACTTAGCCTGAACCCCACCAGACGAACCTCTCATAATTTATCCTTGTGGTCATTGATACCCAACTTTTCGATCTCTTTTATAAGACAAGTAGTAAGTGTTTCAGCGTCATGCTTTTCTGGTGCAATAAAGTTCCAAAATCTTTCTGTTGGTTTTCCTTTAACAATACATTTAAAGATAGCCATTTGGTATATGCTGGAAACATCACTGGTTTCATCTGCAATGACAGATAGAAAATCAGCTTCATGAATTTCTCTTACTATCTCTTCGTGACATATATCAAGCATAATTTGTAGAAGTTCATTCTGTATTGTTTTCGAAGTTCCCTTGAAAACAGTGGCCTTCTCTAGATGGACCCTTAATGAATTATCTAACTCTGCACTGAAGTTCACTAGCCCTTTGAAGACACCTGGAGTAGTTGAGGATTCAGTTTCGTTATGCCCTCTCAATGCCAACTCAAATGCTCCACAAAATTTTATGCAGTTTACGATAATATTCAAGATATACCTATTGTTCTTAACATTCTCATTATGCTTATGTATTGATTTTCTATACTCGCTGTCTAGCTCTTTAGCAATGTTTAAGTTTCCAAACAGTGAGAGGTTTAAAGCATTTTTCATGTGTACTTTTGTGTTTTCATGATATTTTGCCTTAGATGCCAGATGATTTATATCTGTTACACCTCTTTTGGTCCATGTGTCTTCACCACCGAACAATAAACATGGAAAACAATGCAAAATATGTTAACCTCTAATTAAATAATGTTAGACCACTCTTTCATAAGGTTAAATATCCTTTTGAATTGTCTGTTCTTACATTTAACCATCTGCTCTATATTTAAAGCTGGAGTAGACCGGCCTAAATTTTTAATTTCCAGCTTCTCTTCAGCTGAATACAAAGAAAAGTTTTTTAAAATTAAATTGG
>JABUQX010013725.1:65000-67500 GCA_015478945.1 Trachelipus rathkii
AGATCTATACCTTTTAGTCCAGATTATAATTTCACTACTATACATTAACACAGTTAACTACATACATTCATGTAAAACTCTAGCGCACTCAAGACTTAGTCTCTTTCCATCCACCAAGGATTTAATTGAACCAGCCACCTTCCTACCATTCACAACTTTCCTACTACTCTTTGTATCATCCGTTCCCTTTTCATCCAACATATATCCTAAATATTTAAACTCAGATACTAAGTCCCAGTTGCTCCCACCATCTAACATAGCTTACTCACACCGAAGACTGTCTCTCCTGACCACAACCTTACTCTTATCTACGTTTACTTTCAAACCCCTCATTTTACACAATCTATCAAATCCCTCTACCAATCCTATCAAACTCTTTTCAAATTCGACACACAAAACCAAATTATCCGTAAGGCACCCTCCACTCTCTTCCATTCTCCACCATTCTAACACCTTCACTTGACACCCCAACCTCTAATTCTTTCATAACCCCATCCATATACAAATTGAATAACGAAGGAGACATAACATATCCTTTCCTCACTCCTCTCTTAATATTAAACCAATCACTTTCAAAAACATTAATTCTTACACAAACTTCACTATGTCATATACACAGTTCAATTCAAAAATAACCACTGCGCTCATAAATCCACTAACACCAGTCATAAAGCTTCCCTATTAATCTTATCATACTCCTGTTGCAAATATATAAAATCTAAATACAATTTATTCTTCTTCTCTCTCATTTTCTCAATTATTTGTTTCAATGTTAATATTTGATCCACATATCCTCAACCACTTCTAAACTCACCTTGTTCTTCACCAATCAGTCCCTCAGTCACTCGACACACTCTTTCTACTAAAATACCAGCATATATCTTCCCTACAACATTCAATTAACTTATTCCCCTATAATTCCTACAGTTACCTTTATCATACCCCTACATAAGAATTCTCTTCTCTCTCCCCTCAATCCCTCGGAACTATACTCTCCATAAACGCGTTGTTACACAACATCCAAATCCACTCAATCACCATCTCGCCCCCGTTCTTGTTCCTTTCACCAATAATTTTATCTATGCCTGCAGATTTACCTTTCTTCAACTTTCCCACTCTACCCATTTCCTCCTCCTTATTGATTACCTCATCCCCAAAATACCTATTCCATCTTGCTCCTTCAAATCTACACACATTCATTATTACCTCTTCATTGCTGCCAATGCTACGCAGATTTTCGAATTGTTCTTTCCACACTATCCTCACATAATTTCATCAGTTACGAAAGCACGATCCCTATTCACTGTTCTAACTAGATTCCCCTTATTCTCATTCTTAACCTTTCTCGCTTCCTTCCAAAAGAGCTTCCTATTCCCTTGTAAGTTCCCATTCATCCTCCTTCAACTTTTCATTTACCTAACTTTCTCCTACCTATGCATAATCTTTTAGTATTCCTTTTTTCATCCTTATATAATTACAAACATCTTTCTTTTGAAACCTCATCATTGTCTTTTAGTACATTTAACCACGTTTTATTTTTACTTTTATCCGCTTCCATCACCTCTTCATTCCACCACTTACTGTTAATATTCTTATTTCCTACTTTAGCACATCCACATACTTCTTTTACACTACTAACAACCCTTCATTTGCTTTCAGATTTGTTCAGTTTTAACATTTACATCAACTGATTTGTACAAGATGGACTCTCTACTACCTGTTGATCAATCCAAAACAGGTGATCTGCATCTCACTGGGCTTTAATATCGTCTCCCCAGGTAGACCTTGAAGTTAGAGCCGATTGCGCTGCCACATAGTCTGTCCGAATCAACATGTAATACGCCCAAGCAATTTTCGTTAAATCAATACCTTCCGCTCGAACACCGATTCAGCGAGAGAGATACACTCAAATACTCACTTACACTGCGTGTTGCATAGCAAACACAGTTTATAACATCTTAACTTCCTCAACATCTCTTTGAAAGGTGCCGCCCTCTTCTATGATGAATGGTAACACCTTGACTATTCTCTTCTCCCACCATTGCCTGCTCCTGACCTCTCTCTGAAACTCTTCACCGCTTAGCGGTAAAGGCCATCAATATCCTGTCTCATTCAGCAGTTCACATTAGGTATTCAGTGCTTACTGACAGCTCTAAAACTAGGAACAGTGTAGATTGCTTCAATTTTACAACAGAGATTAATGGCTATAATGATTTGTCCTCTCTCGAATTTTTGTCCCTTAACCAAGACCACTCTTATGTTATTTAAGCCCCCTATTCTAAAAATACAATGGTATCCGCTGTACAACAATTTCTTCTGCTTCTGCTGCTCCACTCTCGTAAGAAACAAATCATTCTATGTTGGACCCCCTGCCACGTATGGGTGCAGCAAAATCCCCTTCAGCAGAAGGCCAAATAGCTGCCTCTTCATTCGGAGCTATTAAAGTACTGCTTTGGATGCTAATCGGCTCAAGATCCCCTCCCTATCAACTGATTATTTT
>JABUQX010013725.1:70000-71503 GCA_015478945.1 Trachelipus rathkii
ACAAGCTGTTGTAAAGTGCCATTGCTGGAAAATAATGAATGAAGTTCTTAATTAAAATTACACTTGGAGCTCTGTGATGCAGATGATATTAAGACAATCCCTGTTACTAAGAAGAAAACAGATAGATGATCATTTAGGAAGAAGATACTCACACCACAGAGAAATCATGACCAATAAATTTGAGCTATTTAGTTTAAACAATATTAAGACATTAATGAGGAATCAGCATGATCAACATTACATATTTTGACACGAAGAATTAATTCCAGATACGGAGCTGTTCAATTGATGGAAGCTTCTATTTTTGTTCAGAAGAGTATAACCATTTATAGTGATAAGGATGAAGATATTATTAGATAGGCCTAGAAATAACAATATTATTGTGGGTAGTAATAAGTGAAGGTGATTGTAGGGTATGATAAGAATAATAGTAATAATAACTCAACCTCCTTGAATGGGAATACCAAGTGAGGAAGAGGGACCATCTGAATGTATAATGAAGATATATATATATATATATATATATATATATATATATATATATATATATATATATATATATATATATATATATATATATATATATTTTTTACACTTCCCATGAAATGGGTTGGGATAGGCCTAGCAAGCCACCAACCGTCATCAATTGCTCAAGAAACTCATGTCTTGCCTCGGAACCCTTTGGAACCTTCTGATCAAAGACTGCGCGATTTTAACTCATTTCTGATACTAAAAACAAGAGGGTTGCCACTTTAAATGTGGCGACACTAAGGGAAAAGGAGGAGGAGATGGTGCTCCTGATGATTGACCGTAAGATTGATGTTCTAGGAGTTTGTGAAACCAGACTGTCGGGTGCAGGAGTGAAGGTGCTGCATGGTGATTACCAGCTTCTCTACAGTGGAGGACAAGAGATGAAACATGGTGTTGGGGTGATTTTGACACCAGAACTAGCACAGAGAGTAAGTAGTATAGAGCAGGTAAATGAAAGGATCCTGGCGTTCTCGATCAAAACAGATCGGATGGATCTGAGTTTTATTCAGGTGTTTTTATTCAGACCGTTGGAAGAAAGAGAGACTTTCTATCGAGAGCTACAAAATGTGAAGGAGAGAGCGTCACATCAAGAAAACATCGTAATATTGGGTGACTTAAACGGACATGTTGGACAGGACCGACGAGGGGTGGAGGGAGTGATCGGGGCTTTTGGTATTGGAGGAAGGAACCCTGCAGGGGAGGGGGTTATAGATTTTTGTGTACAGAATGATATGAGCGTGATGAACACTTTTTACAACCATAGAGATAGCCACAAATGGACGTGGTACAGATGGAATGGAGAGGGTAGAGGATACGAGGAGAAATCAATGATTGACTTAATACTAACAAATAATAAAAGACTGTTTAAAGACGTGAAGAGCATACCGTCGATCTCGGGAGACTCGGATCACCGTTTGGTAGTAGGAAAGATGAGAATAGATGGTGTTAAACCATATAAATGTAAGGTTAGGA
>JABUQX010013726.1:0-27500 GCA_015478945.1 Trachelipus rathkii
TTTAACTGAAAAAAAAACATATAATTTTACTTTTACTCTACTTTAAATAAAAATTAAATTATTTAATTAATAATTTCCCCCTTTTTCCTCAATCACTGCATTTCCTAGAACTTTCCTTGTTGGTTGAAGTTCATCTCATGTAGGCTCTTCATCTTCATCATTCGCCCTGTACCTAAAAACAGACAAAATAAAATTATGAGACAACAGCCTAAAAAACTGAACTACTACATCCCTCCCACCTAAGTTTGTCTCATAATTTTTAAACCCACAATCACTATCCATTTATAACGCCGTTGTCATCACCCAATCATACTCTTTTACAACACCTCTACTCCTAGTAAACGGTTTCTCATATTCCATCACTTGTTCACTGGGTTTATTCCCACCTTCCGCTCTTTCATCAGTCTCTCCTACTTCTACTTCATTCACACTTCCTTCCCCAGGTAAAAGCTCAGACATTTCTGCAATCTCTTTCTCGATCTCTCTCATCATGGCATTCGCCTTTATAACATTCACTACTTCATCCAATTCCACACAAAATTTACTCAAATCATCCACTTCCATATGCACACTCCTATCTCTAATATTTTTCAATCCTGCTAACACACTCTCCCTTTCATCCAATGGAAACTTGCATACAGTATAAGTACTTTTTCTCAAACTCTGCTCGTTATTCCCATTGTCCCACCAAAAACCTGAAAAATACTCATCATTCTCATTATCATCGTTAAATAACACCTTTAACCTATTCACATTACCCGACAATCCACTTTTACGCTTTTCCTTCGGTATTTCTTCCACCAACACTAACTCTTTCCCCTTTAACCATAAATCATCCACTATATCCCCATTCTCATTCAAATCGTCCTCATTCACCAGAAACTTATATACAGGATGAATCCTAAGATAACCAGGAGGTTCTCTCCACGGCCTCAACTGTACCTGATGGGCCCGAAACTCATTCGTACCACCATCGTTCTCACCCTCCAACAAATAACTAACCCCATTCGACATAACCCTTTTTACAATATACGGCCCTTCAAACTTTTCTCTCATCTTACTCACGTTCAACCGACCTTTCTCAATCACTTCCTTCAAAACCTTATCCCCTACCTTAAAACTGGCAAACTTTAAACTACCCTTTCTCCTTCAGGTAACCCAAGCCTGGGTTTTACAAACTTCTCAAAATTCAACACATACATACAAGGAGACATACCAGTTGCTCTATGCACAGTCATATTATAAGCCCACAACACTCTTCCTAACCAATAATCCCAATCATTCTCTCTTTCACTCATCATTCGTAACATCTCACTCAACGTCCGAATCGTTCTCTCCGCTAACCCATTCAAACTCGGCATATACGGCGTCGTTCTCACATGTTCAATGCCCCAATCACTCAACATTTGCTCAAACGCCTGCCCTACAAACTCCGGTCCATTATCACAACATTCGCTTCGGTTTACATACACACATCGGCAACAAAACTTCCCTTACCACCCTAGCCACATTCGCACTAGTCTTATTCTTCACCGGTACAGCATACGCAAACTTACTTTTGTGATCCACCATCACCACCATTCCTACATACCCACTCGCAGTCACTGGCAACGAAACACAATCAATCACTACTAACTCAAAAGGTTCATTCACATCCATTCGTAACACAGGGGGTTTCACATACATTCTCTGATACTTCCCTTTCTGACATTCCTCACAAGTAGTTGCAACATCATTCACTATTTTCCTCAAGGATTAAACACTCTCTTTCATACATTCCCACAATTTAAACTTCCCCATGTGGCCATACCTACGGTGGATCACTAACGCCATCCCTACCGTTCCAATCACAGAAAACACAGGTACATACAAATCATCCTCCCTTACTTTCCGAATATAATACACCACATTAGTACACACAACAAACCTTTTCGCAAATACCCTAAAATCTTCTATCAACTGGTCCCACCTACACACTTCTTTACCTGACAAAATACATTTTCTCAGCTCACAGACCATAGGACATTCCTCTTGCATTACCTCAATATCTCTCATACTTAACAGTTCTTCATCCCCTACACCAACTCTCACCATGCCAACAAAATCAACAACACACACATTCTCCTTCTGCATTCTAACAATCTCACGACTTCCCTTCAGCAACCTTTCATTCCCTACATCTACGGACAACCTATTCACCCTTAAAAAGTCAATTCCAAACAAAAAACAATACGGCATTCGATCCTCGTCTATCACAACAAACCTATGTTCCACTTCCCCTAGCGTTCCTATTTCTACCTTTAACAAAACCTCTTCAAAAGCAACAAAATCACCTGACCCAATCCCTTTAATCTTCACATTTGTACTCCTCCTCTCTATCTGCCACGTTACTTGCTCAATTTCTCGTACCACAGATGCATTCACTAAAGAAATCTGAGCCCCAGTATCAATGTCTGGGAAATGCTATCTGATGTGACCTTTTTCTTCCTTTTTCTTCCACTTATCCCATGCTCGCAATACACAACCTCTTCGATTTCCCCTGGACAAATCATTTTCACATTCTCATCACCCTCTACCAGACACTCCTCCAACTCCGATTCCAACACATACTTCCTATCATAGCTCTTTTTCTCGATTACCCAATTATAATGTACGCCACTTAAACACTGTAAATGAAGCTCACCCACTTTTGCACCACTTACACCCTCACTCCTATACAAAACTGGTCTCTCTCCACCATAATGCACACATACAACTATCTTAAACAACTTACTCACAACAATCAATACCTCTTGCACCGGAAGCACACCTACATTACACATAGCCTTTAACTCCTTCATAAAATATTTCACCTTCCTAATCCCTATCTGCTCGGGTTTCTTACACACCTCAGTCATAACTTCCCTCCGCAATTCTTCCATACTCTCAGGCACTCTTGAAAAACCAACCTATCCCTAGCTAAGTCCTGTAACCCGTACAACACACTTTCGAACATAGAATCACCCCCACCCTGACTTTCTTTTCCTTTCATCAATCCCTTAGGCAAATATTCCGGGTCTATCACTACCTTTTCACTCATACTCTCACTCCCAGGCATTCTCGACATCAAATCAGCAATCTCATTCCTTTCACCCGGCACATACTCAACCACATAGTCAAAATCACTCAAATCTTCCAAAGTCCTTGCAAGCCGACTATCAACTATCCTCATTCTCTGCAAATACACCAAGGGTTGGTGATCCGTTCGCACAATGAACTTAATTCCATACAAAAACGGACGCAACGACTTCAAACAAAACCTCAAAGCAGCCAACTCTCTTTCAATCGTAGAATACTTTCGCTCTGTCATACTAAACGCTTTCGAAACATACGCAATCACTCGCTTTCTTTCAATCCCATCAATCACCTGTTCTTGCATCAAACAACCCCCCATACAATACCCACTTGCATCCGTATAAACTTCCAAAGGTTTCGCATTCTCACTATAATCCGGATAAGCCAGCTCTACATCCTTCGCGACTTCAGCTTTCAACTTTTCAAACGCTTCATTCATTTTATCATTCCACTTCACGATCGTACTCTTCTTTTTCCCAGTCCATTCAGTCAAGGGTTTCATCACTCCTGAACAATCTTTCATAAACTTCCTTCCAAACTCTACCAAACCTAAAAATCCTCTCAACTCTCTAACATTCCTCGCTTTGGAAACTGCCGAACTTTTTCAATAAACTTTTCTGCTTTCTTTAAACCAGTCACACACACCTTGTGTCCCAAGAATTCAACCTCATCCGCAAACCACTCACACTTTTCGACTTTCACTTTTATCCCTATCTCCTCTAACTTTTTCAACACATCATTCACTAACTTCAAATGCTCAGAGAAAGATTCATTCATCACTAGTATGTCATCTATGAACACCATCACATTCTTACTGGGAAAATCATTCATGACCACATTCATCGCCCTCTGAAACGCCGCTGGAGCATTGGCTAACCCAAAGCTCAAATTCCTAAACTGGTAATGCCGCTTTGCAGTTGAAAAGGCAGTCACACCTACTATCCTTTTCCACTGGCATCTGATAATACCCACGCACCAGATCCATTTTCGTAAAAACTTTCATCCCATACATACTATACACGCATTCTGAAACTACACACATAGGAAACCTATCTTTCACAGTCTTTTCATTTACCTTACGATAATCAATACACAACCTCAAACGTCCATCAGGTTTTCGCACAGGCACAATCGGACTATTCCAAGGACTCACACTCTCTTCTAATACACCTATTCGCTCTAACTCTTCACACTGCTCTCTTCAATCTCATTCGCAACTGGGGGGGGAAAGTGACGAGGTCGCTGGTATATGGGGGTATCTTCCGCTAACACTATGCGAAACGCTGGCAATTTTGCATCCCCAAAATCTTCATCACCCTGGCTCAGCGCTTTTCTCCTTTCCCATAGCATTCGTAAAACCTTTTGTCTCCTCACTTCATTCAAACCTTCAGGTAATTTTACTTTATCAACCATTTCATCATACACCCAACCCTTTTTCTTCTCAATATCACCAGCAAACACACAGCATTCATTCTCTCTCGAATTCTCTAATACAAAAACAGAATACAAACTACCAACTACATCACCAACCCTTATACCTCTCACTCTCTTCTTTTCACATCAGGCACCTTCTGCATACATACCCGAGGATTATTCAAATCTATTATACCATCAAAGACATGAGCAACCCTTTTCACCCTATACCTCGCATCATAACCATCCACCAGAAACATGCTATTCTGGTTTTCATCCACACCCACATTCGTATTCCAACCTACTTTCACACTTACCACTTTATCCGTCTTCAAGGACCTATCCTCTAAAGCAAACACTTCCACGCCTTTAACCAATTTCACATCTACCTTCCCTAAATCATTCACATACATCTGACATTTTCCATCCTTATTCACCTTCTTCTCTATCATCCTTCGATCAGGATGAATAACTATCCCATTTGCACTCAAAAACTTATATCCCAATAACACATCATACTTTTCATTCCTACTATCAATCACATAAAACTCACTCTCCTCCATGCCTATTCCTCCTATCCTAACGCTCTCTCTAAATTTTACTTCCACAGGTACCAACACATTACTAATTCCTTTAATATGACCGGAGTGTTTACCCTTACCTGATTATTGACCGTGTTCACCCCTGCCTCACTCACATTTACATTCCTATTCATACCAACAGCCTGACTACTAACCGGTTGAACCGGACCACTAACACCATTACCAATACCTAGCACACCAGGATTAACCTGACCTGCCCCTCCTGGTTGCTCACACTCCAACACATACCAGCCACATGCCCTATTTTCCCACATTTAGTACAAGTGTTTCTAGGGGACCCGCACATCCTAGAAAAATGCCCCTCGATACCACAGTTCCCACACACCGGTTGCCTCGCTCTTACTCCCTGTGGACAATCACGCACCCAATGATCCACACCTCCGCATCTCCTACACCCAGTCCTTTGCGGGTCCGTACAATTCATGGCCAAATGACCCACTTGCCCACAGCTAAAACAAGCACCAGTTGCCCATCTACATTCAAATCATATGACCCATCTTCCCACAACGAAAGCACTTCACATCCCTATTCGCACTCACATTTTCTTGGTTTCCACGACCTCTAATCCCTTGACCCTGATTATACCTTTGACCTTGGTTATAACCATCATTCCCTCTCACATTCACATTTCCACCAACTTGACGACCAGCAGCAAAATTACCCACACCTCCTGCATTCACCTGTCTTTCATCATCTCCAAAACCACCATAAAAATCTTCCAAAAACTTCACCATTACTTCATAGGGGTTAGCTTTCAGTGCGTCCCTATACGATTTATACTGGGGTGGTTGTGACACCCTCTCACTCGCATTCATTCCCCTACCACTATACACTTCTCGTCGTTCATTCTCCTCTCGCTCTCCTTCAAACTCCCTATCTTCTACAATTTCCAGAACATCTTCCCAAGTCAATCGCTCTCCCGCCCATCTCATTTTCTCTTTCCTTCGCAAATTCACATATTCTGCCACCGAGGTCGGAACTGTATCCAAAAACTTCTTCAACAATCTCTTATTCCCGTCCACATCATCATCCCCAAACTTCTTTCTCGCCAATGTTTCCAATCGGTGCGCATACATATCAATCCTTTCACTCTTTCCACGCCTAGCCTTATCAAAATCATTCACCTTTCTATACTTCACTCCCCCTTTCACTCTCACAACCTGGTCCATTATCCTCTGTTTAACCACTTCATACTTTGGTTCACCCACACTAACAGCTTTATAAAATTCCAACATTCGCCCCTCTAAAAATTCGCCCAACTCTTTCACCCAAAAGCCCTTATTCTCGTCAAACCTCTCCCTACAATAACCCTCATATTCCCTAAAGAACTCCTCAACCTCTTTCGTACCATACACATTAAATTTATTAATTTTTGGGATGTCCCGAATCAGCACACTCCTTTTCACTCTACGCTCAGATTCAGAACCAGATCCCGTTTCATTTCCCTCAAACACATTCACCTCACCTTCCGAACTACTATATAATGAGCAGGGATGGGGAGTCGAGAAAAAATAACTCGACTCCCGACTCCGACTCCCAGAGTCGATTTTACAAACAACCGACTCCCGACTCCCAGAGTCGATTTTAGCAACAATCGACTCCCAATGGAAAATGGAACGTGATATTTTTCCAAAATTACGAACTTTTATTTTCATCGTTATATGCTAAATAAACATTGCAAAAAAAAAGAATTATGACAATAAATTTTAATAATTTCTAATAATAATAATATTTACACTTTTTAACAAAATAGACACTTTATATTATTACGAGTAGGCCTATGTACGCACGTAAACTTGTTGACAAAAAAATTTTAAATAATAAAATTTTAAATTATGACAATTAATAATAATAAAATTCACATTAATAAAACATTAATAATAATAATAATAATAATAATAATAATTATAATAATTATTATTATTATTATTATTATTATTATTATTATTATTATTATTATTATTATTATTATTATTATTATTATTATTATTATTATTATTATTATTATTATTATTATTAATAATAATAATAATAATAATAATATTAATAATAATAATAATATTATTATTATTATTATTATTATTATTATTATTATTATTATTATTATTATTATTATTATTATTATTATTATTATTATTATTATTATTATTATTATTATTATTATTATTATTATTATTTAATGATAATAATAATAATAATAATAATAATAATAATAATAATAATAATAATAATAATAAAAACACACAGGATAAAAAAATAATAATAATAATAATTATTATTATTATTATTATTATTATTATTATTATTATTAGTATTATATTATTATTATTTTTATGGAGGCTGACCTATATATATATATATATATATATATATATATATATATATATATATATATATATATATATATATATATATATATATATATATATATATATATATATATATATATATAGGTGAAATCAAGTTTAAAACCACAAATATCTCAATCCATATCTCAAAAACTACAACAGCTACCGGGAAAAAGGAATACATTGCTGAAATGGTGGTCCACCTAGTGCGGGAGTGTGATATAAATATATATATATATCTATATATATATATATATGTATATATATATATATATATATATATATATATTATATATATATATATATATATATATATATATATATATATATATATATATATATATATCTCAAAAACTACAATAGCTACAGCGAAAAGGAATACATTTTTGGAATCCTGGTAAAATTTTAGATAGGAAAATGTAAAATAAATAAATAAAAAAAAATTGTTAATAATTATAGTAATATGATTAGAGAGCCTATTTAGAGACCTTTTATTGGTTACTCGTTAAAATAAATAGACTTTCTATTAAATTTTGCTTTTTTTTTAACTAAAGAATACCCTCAAGGGTATACCGTGACCGATGGTAGGAGTTGTCTTCAGGCCTTCCTGGGGGAAGACAGGGTAGGGATTCAATTCTTCTCCGGGAGTGGGTCCTGAACCCCGCTTGGTATTTGTGCTGTGGGGTTCCTCCGCCCCTCCCCTACGAGGTATGGAAAAGGTCCACCCCTGTGTTCCCCGTCGGCTCGATCCCCCTACATTGCCGTGTAATACCTTTACAAAACAATATATATATATACCGTAAAATGGGGGAAAACCGGTCACGGAGGGGAAAACCGGTCACTTTAATAAATTGTTAATATTTTTTTAAATTAAAATTTTTCAATTAGAGAAAGGTTTTTTAAGTAGCAAATAGATTATATTTAACCATATATAAAAATTTAAGTAAATAACTTACACCTACTAGTCAAAAAAATTTCCTAAAGTTGGAAAATTTTTTTTTTTTTGCAAAAATTCGCAGCTTTTCAAAATTAATGAAGATATCAGAATTTCAATTTATATGCATATTGGGAAGTCTATTTTTAACATTTTCCATGTAAAAAATTTAAAATCTTAAGCTTATTTTTAATGTTAAGTGTTTTGTCTTTCGGGGTAAAACCGGTAGGGGCGTGGGGGAAAACCGGTAATTATACACTTATATAGAAATGTAATTTTTTTTTAGTTTTTATTAATATTTTATTTTAGTTTTTATGTATGATAGACTATAAGACATTTGTTTGTTTATACCTATCTTTCTTTTTATTATTATTATTATTATTATTATTATTATTATTATTGTTATTGGCTATTGAAATTATTTATTATTATTATATTAATAATATTAATAATAATAATAATAATAATAATAATAATAATAATAATAATATTATTATTATTATTATTATTATTATTATTATTATTATTATTATTATTATTATTATTATTATTATTATTTTATTATAATTATTATTATTTTAATGACATTACATGTAATATTATATATTAATGGTAATTAATACAGTTACATATTATTATTATTATACATTATTATTATTATTACATATTATTATTGTCAATATTATTATAAGCACCTCTTTATCCATGATGTCTTTCTTCACGTGCCGCAGATTTCCACAGATTATTATTATTATATTAGCACCTGAGACATGAGGCCTACGTACGGTGATTTATCGTAACGTTGACAAAAAATATCACAACACGCTATAATTTAAATGATGATAATTATGACATAAGAATAATAATAATAATATGATGATAATAATACACATTATTAATAATAATAATAATAATAATAATAATAATAATAATAATAATAATATTATTATTATTATTATTATTACAGAATTACAGATGATACTATTATTATTATTATTATTATTTACATTATTATACATGAATATTATTATTATAATTATTATTATAATATATACATGTCTTATTAATAATGATAATAATAATAATAATAATAATATTAAAATTATTAAAATCAGATTGTCATAATTTAAATCATAATATTTGTAAATTTTTTTTGTCAACAAGTATATGTGAAATGTGCATACGTAGGCCTAATAATATAAAGTACCTATATTGTTAAAGTGTGTAAATATTATTATTATATAAATGTTTTTATTTGTCATAATATTTTTTTTTTCAATTTTTATTTGCTATAAAACAATGAAAATAAAATTCGTAAAAAAAATCACGTTTGGAAAATGTCAATAAAATATAATTTAGACTTGTGTTTTTCTATCCAAATTTATAACATTATTAAAATCTACTTAATATTTAAATTAAAATTAAAAAAGTTTGAATAAACACAGACGTAATAATATTTAATGACCGTTTCTCCCTGACATAAATAAACAGGCGAAAAAGAATTTTATTTTTTGAAATCAACATTTTTAAAAAAAAATTTTAAAGCATTTATTTAAAAATTTTTATTATTTTCATTTTTCTATAACATTGTTGTTCCAAATGTGAGAAAACATTAAATATAGATGCCACTTCATATTTTGATTTTTCAAGATTCATTAAAAAAAAAGGCACACCGGTTTTCCCCATTTTACGGTATATATATATATATATATATATATATATATATATATATATATATATATATATATATATATATATATATATATATATATATATATATATATATATATATATATATATATATAATTTATATATATCCTCACTCAAAAAAAAGCCAGCCATTTATTTTATTTAGCTTATTTATTATTATTATTTTTTTATTTCTTTTAACTAAAAGTTTACAAGGATTCCAAAATGTACTTTTCTGCTGAAGATGTAGCTCTTCTAGAGATAACATTTAAAAAGCATTTTCCAAACCAAATTTTACCAGGATTCCAAAGATGTATTCCTTTATTGTAGTTTTAAGATATACTTTTTTTTTTTTTTTACATTTTCTCCGCACTAAATTTTTACCAGGATTTCAATAATGTATTCCTTTCCAGAAGCACAGTTTTTTGAGAGATATGGATTGAGAGATTTGTGCTTAAACCAAATTTGAGATATATATATATATATATATATATATATATATATATATATACATATATATATATATATATATATATATATATATATATATATATATATATATATATATATATATGGTCAGCCTCTTGAAGAGCCAATCCATATCTAAAAACTACAACAGCTACCAAAAAGGTGGGAATATTGCTGGAATGTTGGTCCAATTTTAGGGAAAAACATATATCAAAAACTACAAATAGCTACAGCGAATAGGAATACATTTCTTGAATCCTGGCAAAATTTTATTAAATAGAAAATAAAAAAATTAAATAAATCTGTTTTACTATCTTATAAAAGGTTTAAAAGCCTGGTTTAGAGACTCCTATTGCTACTCGTTAAATAAAGACTTTCTATTAAATTTTGTTTTTTTGTTTTTAATCAAAGAATTTATATAATCGACCGATGAGAGAGTCTACTTTGACTGGAATACGCAAGCAACACCTCCTCTCTGGGGAGGGAATTCCGAAACCCGCCTTGGTATTTGAGGTCGCAATCCTCCACTCTCACGGTGAAAACTGCCCCCCTGTGTTCCCCTACGCTTCGAGCCCCAATTTTGCTGTACCTTTTACAAATAATATATATATATATATATATATATATATATATATATATATATATATATATATATATATATATATATATATATATATATATATCCCTCCCCACAAAAAAAAAAAAAATAGCCAATTTTTGTTTAATTTTTTTTTCATTTTCTTAACCAAAATTTTACATTCCAAAAATGTATTTCATTTCCCTGTAGCTTTGTAGTTTTCGATGTTTACAGTTTCTGGTAAAATTTTTGCCAGGATCCCAGCAAATGTATCTTCTTATGTAGCTAAGTGTAAGTTTTTGAGATACACTAGGCCTTCAGAAATATATATATATATACATGTTATATTATATATAGTTATATATATATATATATATATATATATATATTATTATATATATATATATATATATATATATATATATATATATATATATATATATATGGGAATGTTAATAATTAATAATGAAGCAAGCACAAATTAAAAATTTCACAGGTTGCATCTATGATACATAAATAGATGCTCTAGGGCCTAATGATTTCTTTTTTTTCAAACTGTCTAGGGGCCAAATTAGACAGTTAGTTGTTCTGTTAGCCAGCTTAAGTTAGGTTAGAAGAATAGGGCTGTGCACTTCATCTCTGTAATTTAAAAACATCTATTTATGTAATCATAGATAAGCATCAGAATTTTTTTGATCCCATTCTGTGGGCTTAAGTAACTTTTACCATATATATATATATATATATATATATATATATATATATATATATATATATATATATATATATCAAAAAATACATATATATATATATATATATATATATATATATATATATATTACCTATATATATATAATATTTGGGATTAATAATCCCAAATTTAATATGGCGCAAGCCAAAGTTAGTAATAAGTTGCTACATGAGTGAAGATTGCTGAATTCTGGGGAAGCAGCTATGAAACTGTAAAAAAAAAAAATATATCTCAAAAACTCCAAACAGTTAAAAGGAATACATTTTTGAATCCTTGTAATTTGAGAAAATGTTAAAAATAAATAAATAAAAATAAAATATTTAATTTTTAATAACTAGGACATAGTATATATATATATATATATGTTATTATATATATATATATATATATATATATATATATATATATATATATATAGTTATTATATATATATATATATATATATATATATATATATTATTTGTAAAGGTATTACACGGCAATGTAGGTCCCGAGTAAACGGGAACACAGGGGGGGAATGTCGAGACCCTGCAGAGGGCGGAACCCCGCGATACCAAAATAATAAAGAGCTGGGGTCCCATGACCCTCCCTGGAGGGGGAATTAGTCCTACCCCGTAGCTCCCCGGAAGGCCCTCCTGCCATCGGTGCGGCATACCCTTGGGGTATTCTTAGTAAAAAAGTAAAATTTAATATGAAAGCCTATTTATTTTAACTATAACCAACAAAATAATCTGTAATGAATATCTTAATCATATTACTTTAATTATTAACAACAGAATTTTTTATTTTTTTATTTTTTTACATTTTCCTATCTAAAATTTTACCAGGATTCAAAATATATTTCTTTTCGTTTGTAGCTATTGTAGTTTAGATATATTTTTATTTTATTTTTTTATTTATTTTTTTACATTTCTTTATTAAAATTTGACCAGCATTCCAGCAATGTATTCCGCTGTAGCTATTGTAGTTTTTTGGAGATATGAGTTGTGGCTTTAAACCAAAATTTGTTCATATATATATATATATATATGAGGAGAGTATATATATATATATATATATATATATATATTATATATATATATATATATATACATACATATATATAGAGAGATATATATGTATATAGAGAGAGAGAGAGAGAGAGAGAGAGAGAGAGAGAGAGAGAGAGAGAGAGAGAGAGAGAGAGAGAGAGAGATATAGAGATAGAGAGAGAGAGAGCAGTTTGTAGCACAGTTGCTGAGTTTCGAACAGCTCATATATATATATATATATATATATATATATATATAAGAAAGAGTATATATATGTATATATATATATATATATATATATATATATATATATAACGCTGGTAACACTTGCAAAGTCAAAATAATCAAGGTCATTTGCTCACAAACTACAAACCCCTGCCAAACGTAAAATAATTATTTGTTTATCAAACCTGATTAATTTCATTACATTTTATATCAAAATGATTACACTATTAGTAAATTATCTTACCAATACTTACTGGTTGTGTGTAGATATTTTTTATGTGTCTACACACCCAAAAATTAAATATATATTAAACACGGGCATTAGTATTAGGTACGGAAATATTTGAAATGTTGACACAACCACAACGTGAGCGCTAGCACAGTTGTTGTACATAAATGCATAGTATATCTATCCGATTCTTTTAGCTGTAATGCCTTCATCTATAATTAGTGACTCATATTTTAAAATCCAGCTGGTGTAATTTCATCTTGACTTAAACTTATAAATACTTATTAATACAATTCGCTTCGCTGTTGACAATTACTGCACAATACAAGTAGTTTCATATTTATTTATAACCAGTTTTATAACCTTTATTTTATAACCAGTTAAAATAAATAACTTAAATTGGCGACAAACAAATGTCAAAATATAAAAAAATGCAGATTATTTTATAATAAAATTCAATTAAGTTTTTCCACCTTTGTGTAGTAAGTTTGATACCGTTTTGAGTCAAAAGTGGAGTCGCTTTTTTTTACTCGACTCACTCACCTCAACTTTAAGAAATCGACCTCGACTCCACCCGACTTTACCCGTTGAAAATGCCTCGACTCCCGACTTCCCGACCTCCCCATCCCTGATAATGAGTTCTATACTTTTACTTTTCTATTCTCCTTTCATGTCTCCTATTCTTAGAAGTCTTTTCTTCTTTTTATCCTTTTTCTCAATCTTCTCATTTTTCTCATTCTTCCCATTTTTCCCATTCAACACCTTATGTACATCCTTCTCTCCATCCCCATCCCCTTCATCCTCAGTCACATCACTTAACTCATCATCTTGTACATCACTTTTTCATCATCTTTGGTCTTCACTCTCTCGTCCTTCGTCCGTCACCCTTTCTACATTTACTACCTTTGGTAGAGTCACCTTATAGTCCACTCATCCTCCAATCCCACTTCAGCAAACCTTTGATCACCATTTCCTCCGTACTTTCAGCCATTTTCTTCCATTCTCTTCCATTCCTGCCTTCCATATCCCTCCATCCCCTTTGCATTTTTGCATTTTCTAACTCTTCATTCTCCTCTTCTCTTTTCTTTAAGAAAGCCTCCTATACCTTTCTAACTCCACCCGCAACTCCTCATTCTTCTTGCACTCCAATACCACTTATCACTACTACATTTATACCACGCTACACACTATTACTAATCATTGCTATTGCACCCTCACCTATCCTTCGAGAGACAGCCCCATTTGCTGGCGCCACAAATATGTAGCGGATTTTACCAAATAAATAAAACCGGACCCAATAGCAAGTGGGGCTGCCTTCCAGGACAGATAAAAGGGACATAAAAAAACCGTACACCTTAAATTTATTAAAGAAAAAAACCGTTTTCCAATAATATTCACCTCAATAATAATATACAAATTCAAGTTATACAGTAAATTATGAATATAAATTTCTTCTACAAGGTATTCCTATACCCGTACTCCAATATCCCTATTATACCTTACAAATTACCCTACACAGTAACCCTATTCCACAACCAAATACTCTACCATATAGTAGTACCCAACACCAAAATATCACGTAGAATACGTAAATTAATCAAGAAATAATACCACATATAAACATAAAAAGAAATAAATATAAAATATCACAATATTATATAGTCCAATTATAGTTCAATATAAATAGAAAAGTCAACTATACGAAAATAGAAAAGTCAACTATACGAAATGTCAGATTAGTTTTTTAGTAATTAGTTTTAAGTAGTTTCAGTTTTAATCACTTTAAGTTCAAGTTTGTGTTTAAGTTTTTTAAATGTTTTCCTTTAATTGTTCATTTTCAAGATTTTCAAATGTCTTTGTTTTTGTTTCACTTTTTTTTTTTAATTTTCTAAATTTTCTAAAATAGTTTTCCAATTTTAGTTTTGGTTTTCTCACTTTCAAATTAGTTCAGTCTTCATTTCAGTTTAATTTTCAATTCTGTTTTCAGTTGTCTTATTTAATTTTGAAGTCTCAATTTTTAAAATTTTCCTCTTTTCCACTGGTAATTCTCAGTTTGAATATTGGTTTATAATCTTATAATTTATTTCAATTCAATTTTAAAGTCAATTCCGTCATAATTCAGCTTAAGTAAGGCTTAGTTAAGTTATACAGGTTTTTATTCCTGTTCCTTTTCCGTTTCCCACTCCAAATTCCAATATCGTCCGAAATTCAAATCCTTACTGCAATGAAGTTCAAGCCACAAAAAAACTGAAACGATACAGAATCAAAACATTCTAACAATAAAACAATACAAGAAAATATAAAAAAAATTATGAAAATAAAGTTAAATAATAACGCCAAGTAAAGTACTTTAATAATTAAATTAACAATGAAAATAAATTATCCTTAGGGGTCGTTAAGCAATAACCTCAAAAATGTAATAATGAAATATGAAAATGCCATTAACTCAATTCAATTAAAATAATCATACTAAATAAAATCAAAAGAAATCTTAAAAAATGTAATATATTGAAATAAAGAAAACGCTACAATAACCCAAAAATTAATACTACCTGGCCAAATGTTGTTGACCAGTTTTCGTTTCCCTTTTCCTAATTCCAAATAGCAAGAACCGTAACCTTGTCAATGTCACACCAATACTGGAATCCTATAAAAAACAAAATCAACTACGTTAAGTAAGATACCCATAAAATAAATAAGAATTATTGACCAATAAAGTACAACAAACCATAATTACTCTTACCAAAGAACCTCAAAGAAGGAATCTACATCCACCAGAAATTGAAAAAGTTCCACAAATACACATCCAGATACCACAATGAAAACCATCAACTGTCGTCACCGTGAAAAACCAGAAAGGATTCAACTAATACTGCAATAAAAAACAATCTTCTACTAATAATTGCAATATAAAGAAAATAATAACCACCATTTTAATCATAAAACTAAAAACGAAATAATCACCCTATACTCTTCCAGAAGATAAATGGAAGTCGCATCCGCGAATGAAAAAAAAGGTTCCCTGGAACCACTAAATGTCAATACCCTAATAATAAATCAATCACAGTCCACTTTCCCTATACTATCCTTTAATAATTTTATAATGAATATAGATCATAGATCAATCGTAAATCAAATGTAATTTTAACTGAAAAAAAAACATATAATTTTACTTTTACTCTACTTTAAATAAAAATTAAATTATTTAATTAATAATTTCCCCCTTTTTCCTCAATCACTGCATTTCCTAGAACTTTCCTTGTTGGTTGAAGTTCATCTCATGTAGGCTCTTCATCTTCATCATTCGCCCTGTACCTAAAAACAGACAAAATAAAATTATGAGACAACAGCCTAAAAACTGAACTACTACAGTATAACAGGTGGTTTTGGGGTGTAAGGAGAAAATGAGAATGGTAGGAAGGTGATTGATTTCTGTGAGGAGAGGGGTAGCTATGTGTGTAAGTAATACTTTCTTTGAACACAAGAGTATCCATAAGTATACTAGAGTTGGTGTAGGTAGAGATGGTATCGAAGTGTGAAAAGTATGATTGATTTTGTGTTGGTGAAGAAGGAGATGTTGAAGTATGTGTTGAATGTTAAATCAGTGAGGGGTTTAGGAATAGGATTATCGGATCATTATGTTGTTTTATGTAAAATTAAGTTAGTGGGGGCTTGGATAGAGAGGAATGTGATACAGAAGGAAGTGGGTAAAATTAAGAGTGAGAAGTTAAGTGTGAACAAGGTAATAAGGATAAGTATGTAAGAGCGCTCGCAAGTAAATCTGTTGAATGTGAACAAGTTGAAACTGAACAAATCTGGGAGCAAATGAAGGAAGTAATTGTTAGCAGTGCAAAAGAAGTATGTGGATGTGCTAAAGTATGAAGTAAGAATGTTAACAGTGAGTGGTGGAATGAAGAGGTGGATGCAAGCTGGTTAAAAGTAAAAGAAGCGTGGTTGAATGTACTAGAAGCTAATGAAGTTCTTGTTGGAATTATATAAGGAGGAAAAAGTAAGACTAAAGCATACGTAGGAGAAAGAAGAGGTAAATGAACAGTTTGGAAGGGAGAATAATGGGACTTACAGAACAGAGCCTTCTGAAGGTGCCACTAAAGACAGAATGAACAGGAACCCTATTTTAGAATAAATTTAAATAGGATGGGGGCTTTGGTAACTGATGAAAAGGATGTGAGGGGGAGTGTGGAAAGAACATTTCGAGAATCTGCATAATTTTGGCAGTAATAGCAGGTGATAGTGAATGTGTGGGTTTGATGGTGCAAGAAGGAATATGCATTTTGGGGATGAGGTCATAGCAAGGAGGAGGTAATGGGTAGAGTGGAAAGAAGAATGGTAAATCTCCAGGTATAGATGAAATTACTGGTGAAATGGTCAAGAATGAACGGAGGTGAGATGGTGATTGATTGAATTTGGATGTGTAACAAAAGGTTTATGGAGGGTATAGTTCCAAGGGATTGAGGAGAGTAGTAATAGTACCCTTATATATGGGGTATGAGATAAGGGGAACTGTAGAAATTATAGGGGAATTAGTTTATTGAGTTTGTAGGGAAGATATATGCTGGTATTTTGGTCGAAAGAGTGCGTCGAGAGACTGAGGGACTGATTGGTGAAGATCAAGGTGCGTTTAGGAGTGGTAGAGGATGTGTGGATCAAATCTTTACATTGAAACAAATGATTGAGAAAATGAGTGACAAGAAATAACAAATTGTGATTTAGGTTTTATGGATTTGCAACAGGCGTATGATAGGGTTAATAGGGAAGCTCTATGGCAGGTGTTAGTGATATATGGTGTTGGTGGTAGGCTTCTGAATGGAATCAAAAGTATGTATGACGATAGTGAGGCGTGTGTAAGAATAAATGGTGTCAAAGGTGTTTGGTTTAGTATTAATTTTTTAAGTGGAGTATAATAGCTAATATAATTAAACTAGTTAAATTATCAGTAAGGATGGGGTTATGAAAGAATTAGAGGTGGGGTGGCAGGAAATGGTGTTAGAATGATGGAGAATGGAGATGAGTGGAGGGTGCCCTACCTATTATATGCGGATGATTTGGTTCTTGTGGTGAATCTGAAGAGAGTTTGAGAGGATTGGTAGAGAGATTTGGCAGGGTGTGTAAAAGGAGGGTTTGAAAGTAAACGTAGATAAGAGTAAGGCTATGGTTGTGAGTGAGGACAGTCCTCAGTGTGAAGTTATGTTAGATGGTGAGCAGCTGGAACAAGTGTCTGAGTTTAAATATTTAGGGTACATGTTGGATGAGAAGGGAACGAATGATGCAGAGTGTAGTAGGAAAGTTGTGAATGGCAGAAAGTGGCTGGTGCAATTAAATCGTTGGTGAATGTAAAAGGACCAAGTCTGGAGTGCGCTAGGGTCTTGCATGAGGGTATGTTGTTACCTGTGTTATTGTATAGTAGTGAGACTATGGTCTGGAATAAGAAGTATAGATCTAAAGTTCAATGTGTTCAGATGGACAATCTTAGGGGCATGCTAGGTGTGAGAAGAATTGATAAAATGAGGAATGAACGTATTAGAGAGTTGTGTGGTGTGAAGAAAGGGGTAAATGAGAGAATAAATGAAAGTATGTTGAGATGGTTTGGTCATGTGGAAAGGATGAATGATAGTCGGTTGGTTAAGCGGATGTATAGTGGTGAGTGTGTTGGGAACCGACCGGCTGGGAGACCGAAGAAAAAGTGGATTGAGTCAGTAAAGGAATGTCTGCAGGAGAGAAATGTGAGTTTGGCAGAGGCGAGAAGAAAGGTGCATGATAGGAGAGAATGGCGGGGTTTTGTGAGGGGGTATGGTTTGTGGCCCACCTGGGCCAGGGGATGAACCCTACACTTGACGATTTACCATAGTGAGGATCCATTGCTGTCCCATGAAGCTCTAGGGTGGATTTTCTGACTGTGACAAGTTCTTACTAATTATTATGGTACAGAGGGGGGGTAAGGCTGGGCTTTCTTTTCGACTTTTGTCATATTCTTCTACTGCTTTTCTGATGCTTGTCACGCACCTTACTCCCAGTCTTGGGAATTAAAAGGAAGATGAAGAAAGAAAGAAGAAATAGACACATCATATGAAAGATGCCAGATTTACCAGCTATGGAAAAATATTGGTGAGATTTTGAAGCATTATGTAGTGAATCTGGCATCTTTTCATATCTGTCAATTTGTTTATTTAAAATTATTCTGATTGAAAATAAAAGAATAATAGGGAAATCCTGATCTAGGTTTTTTTTTCTTTTTTCTTTCTTTGGTGATTCATGGCTCTGAGTCAAGAACAGTTTTGCCCAACTCTTTTTCGAGCATGCCATGTGCAATTTGAAATATACATTCCCAGAGGTGAAATTGTTAAGGGGTATAGAAAAGCATTTTTAAATAAAAGATAGACCTATTCAACTCTTCCATTTCAATATGGTCAGAAAATTTTATATATCATAAAAATTGGACAAACGATGAAAAAACATTAGAATTTTCAATTTTGGCAATTTTCATCCCTCTTTCAGATAATGTAGATAAAAACTCTTTACAGATATTCTCTATTTTTGGATATGGTATAGAGGAGCTAAGGGGACATAAGCCAAAAACTTTTATCTAGTACACATCTAATTGCTAAATATTTTTTAAGATAGAGCCACCAAAATCAGCGGTTCATATTGGGACCAAATGTCAAATGTTTGGGTTTACAGAAAAATGCCCTGAATCAAAGTTTTAAGTCTCAATGAATTATAACCTATGAAAAATTCATAAAAACTGAATATTTCAAAAAGTAATAGCTACTTTAGTAACACTCAATATCATTTATAATTTTGATAAATTTTATGTTAAATATTGACCTGTTCATGGAGTTAATCACATTTATTTATTATTTTTCATGGATATTTATTCATAATGAATACTGATACATGGTAAATTACATTGTTTATAGAAATTTTATTTACATAATTAAATATAATGTATTACTGCAAGTAAGCAAGTTTATTAAGAATTTAAAGATGCATTAATTTCAATATTGGATGCATTTAAAATTTTAAAAATCTTCAACTTATTTGTTAAGATGATTTTTCAGTAAGAATAAAGAAATTTCTCTCAATTTTACATCCACTACATAGGTATGAGTATTTCTTTGTTATACATGAAATTTAAAGCCACAAAATATCTTAAATTAATAAACAGATTCTTCTGTATGAAACTTAATATTCTTACTTTAAGAAAATTTTAAATTTCTTAAAGGGAACATCTGGCAGACTGAAGACTGGATTTTGAAAATGATAACCGATTCGAGCCAGAGCTTTTAGAAATGTAAAGATTTTGTGCCAAAACCAGAATCTAATACTGTTACATCACTTATATTCATAATTTTTTTTTTTTTTAATTTGTTTCCTTTGGTTGGGATAGGCTGTTAAAATTTTAATTTACTATTAATCTGTTCCCACTTTCTAGTAGATTCCATATAGTACACAGGAGACCCAGATATTTATGACTAACTAAATATAATTTTCCATTATCAGAAAATCTGCTTCGCTTGGAACCTAGTTTGTATGCTCTGGGGGATATTTGAAGGAAAATTTATGCCTGAAAATTTGCAGCATATTAATGGCTATAGAACCAAATGTGTCACTATAAATGTTGATTTATTAATTTAATAAATCCATTTTATCTACTGTAAGAAAGAAAAAAAAATTTGTTTCAAAAGTGTCAGAAATTTCTAACCCTGCAACAGATAGTTATAGATATCACAAGTATTAAACCAATATTTAAGCTCCTCATCGTCCCAACTGGATTACAATATGCATGAACATCAAAATCAATGAAACAACTTGTTTCATTCATTCATAGCACCTTGAAAAATGTTAGCCAAATTGAATGATTAGTTTTACAATATTTATAGTAACATATTTATCAATTTGGATCATGACATATGTATTCATTGGGTAGCAAGAATATGTTAAAATAGCTTAGAAAAGGGTAAAAAAAATGATTGTTTCTTTTATTAAACCACATACCAATGTGGCTGTAGATCATCTTGATATATATGGCCTATCCTCCTCACATACTCTTAAGAAATGTATACTTTTCCCTGCACTTCAGGTTGACACTTGCTACTTTAAATGATTATTTTTATTTATCTATTTTCATCAGATAAAATACTCTAAAATTATTTAAGCTTTTTAAATTTTCAGAGTAAAGATAGCTAGTCAGTTAAAATTAATTGTATTAGCCTTTTCTTTTATTTGGATATAATTGTTAAAATCACACTCCTTTAGTAGCAATATTAGTTGCATGAATATTGAATTGGCTAATTTCATACCTTTAAATAGTTTTTATCACACTCGTAAATTGTGAATATATGATAGTTTACGCACTTCTTAAAACATTTATTTATTAAATTTACCTAGTTTTTAATCTTGTTATAATTTAGTAGTAGTTAAATTTACTTTTATAGCCTACTTATATATCATTTCAAATCCATTTTATATTTTTCAGAAAAAAGGCATACAATAAATAAAAAATCCATATATATTTTATATTCATCCACCAATTTATTTATCTTAACCTCCATTGGTTTATGGAAAATTTATATAAAGTTTAACATGGAGGGAGGAAACAGAATACCTCAAGCTTCCACTAGAAGATCGCTAGATTGACTAGGTAATGTACAGTAATTTTCTGAAGCAACTACGTATAAATGATTATTGAAGCTACTAAGAAATTTAGATTTCATTGATAATTGATTAAAATGAATCCAATAATTATTTATTAATCAATTTTCACGAAAGGTAGTAATAAATTTGGTTGTAATGCTGTTAGACTTGGTATTTAAGTAGTTACACCTGCTCCACCTTAATAACAAGATGTTATAATTAATGTTGAGGTATGGAGACAATGAATAGGCTATGTAGAACAAAAATTGTGATAATAGACAAGATCAATAAACTAGTATTATAAATTTAATAAAATTCCTGTTAAAATCACTTGTTTAATTAAATTTCCTTGTATTTGATTAATATAAAGATCTCAAATTTTATTTAAAATTATAATCTTATAAAAACTAAATTTACAGTCACTGCAAATAGTTTCCAGACATGTCATTTGCATACCCTAGCTTTAACAATAACACTAGCAAATAAATAGTTTATGGTACTCAAGATATTTATCTTAGTACTTCATGTTGCTCTTGACCTTGATCACTTTTTGAGGGCATTGTTTCATGCTTTCACTTAACTTCTTGAAGTAGTTGATGCTGATATTCTTTGCCCATATCTTCATGATGGAGGACTGGAGGGTCTTAGTGATGAAGTGCCAAAGTTTGCAAGGCGCTTCTTCATATAGTTCCAGACATTTTCCATCGGGGTTTAAATGTGGATGCCTTTCAACTCAAAGATGGTGATGTTGTGGGCACCAAACTACTTGGACACCTTTAATTTGTGACCGGGGGTGCGGTCATGCATGAATATAGTGCACCCTTGATTGTTGAAGGAGTGTAGGTGATCCTACAAAACTAATTTTCCTGAGTAAAAAGTATAGGCCCCTCTCCCCATAGCACCACTGAAACAATCCCACACCATTGTAGAATTCATTTTTTTTTCCCAGTCTTTGGAAAAGTGAAAGAAAATATTCTTTTTAGCTATATTTTGGACTTTTAAATAGCTATCTGCTTAGCTTTAATCTAAAGAAGGAGATACTTAGCTATTTAATTCTACACAAATGATTTTAAGTGAAATTTACTGTAATACATTTCATTTGTTTCTTAAATATTAACAAAAAGTCAATTTTTTTTTTATAGTTGTGGAAAGCACGTGTTAATGGATATGAAGAATGCTCAAAGCTTTTTGCCAAAATTACGGATGAGAAATCACCAGAATTTTCAAAGTTTGCACCTTTAATGAAAAAATTTGTCACAGATTCTAATGCAGTGGCTCAAGAAAAAGCATTGGATGCTGTTCTTGTTTTTGTTGAAAATGCACACATCGCTGGAAGGTAAGAAATATATATATATATATATATATATATATATTATATTATATATATATATATATATATATATATATTATATATATATTATAGTATATATATATAAATATATATATATATATATATAATATAATATATATATATATATATACGGTATATATATATATATATATATATATATATATATATATATATATATATAATTTTTATATATATATTATATATATATATATATATATATATAATATATATATATATATATATATAATATATATATATATATATATATATATATAATATATATATATATATAATATATATTTTATTTTTTTTCTTTTTCTTTTACAACCAGGTTTCCATATATAGTTTTCCTTTCCACACAGGATATCATTTCAATAACAGATTACTTCAAATTTGTTATTGTAGAAGTATGGTATATTATAAGGAGTTTTATTTTTTAATTCTTTTTAAGGACTGCTGGTGAAGTTACAGGGGGAATTGTAACAAAATGTCTTTCTGCTCCAAAACGAACTACTCAAGAAAAAGCCTTGGATGTTCTTCTTATGTATTGTGAAATAGAAAAGTATGAAGCAGTTGAAGAAGAACTCATCAAAGGTTTTAGTCAAAAGAATCCGAAGGTAGTTTGTGGATGCATAAAGGCCATATCAACTGCCCTTAAGTAATTATTTACAGCTAATTTTCTTCTGCCACATAATTTTGTTTTGGGTTTTTGTACTAGTACTAAGTGTTTATATTTTACTTATTTACGTATGATTACAACTCTTTCAGAGAGTTTGGCAGTAAAGTAATAAGTATAAAGCCACTTGTTAAAAGTATGGGGGCATTGTTAGAAGACAGAGATAAGAATGTAAGAGAAGAAGCAAAGAAAATGGTAATTGAAATGTACAGATGGGTTGGTCCTGCTTTAAAACCACAATTAACGTCTTTAAAACCCATTCAGGTATGAACTATGTTCTAAATTTGTTTCATTCATGAATTATAATTACTAATTTTAATTTTTTTTTTGGAGTTTAGTCTTTTATAACAATCAAAACATATTTATGTCTTGCTGGGTGTACATTTACTATTTATTTAAAATTCTGACATGAAATGTATTGGTTATATGTCTTATGGTTCATAGCATGTTTGGGTTTTTATCTAGTCAATGAACAGGAAAGACACTCAAACTCATAATTAAAAATTATTATTATTATTATTATTATTATTATTATTATTATTATTATTATTATTATTATTATTATTATTATTATTATTTATATAGGACCAAAAGATTTGTTAAAGTTTTTTTTTGAAGTAAATGTATTAAATATTAGAATATTATTTTTAAGTAAATAGACTATAACTTAGAGTATAGGAAGGGGGTAATGACTTTATTAATGAGACATAAAGTTTTTGTAAAATTACAAAAATAATGTTATGGAAAAGATTGTATGAAGACAAAAGGAAGGAGTAGTAATTGTGAAAAGATAAAAGAAGGTAAACGTGTAAGCTGTTGCTTGAAAAGACTTATTTTAGTAGCGCATATTTGGTCTAATGTTGTTGTTGTTGTTGTTGTTGTTTTTTTATCCTTTTACTTAAAAATTACAAAATAACTTATTTAAAGTGATTCTCTTAAATAGTCTATATTGTCATGTGATTTATTATTATTAGTGTAATTAGAAGGGGTTTAAAGATTTTTGAAATATGCATGCTGCTTTATTTGGTAAATTATGTGCGCATTTAAGTGTTTGTTTTTTTATAGTCATAGTTTCTTTTGATTAACTTTATTCCTCTTATTTTTTCTGTCAGTTCTGAAAATGCTTTCCTGTTTTAACATATAAACTTGAGAATTGGATGAATAAATTTGCAAGTTAATAAATCTATTGAGTAGCTATATAAAATAAAAAAAGTCCTATATAATGTATTTTTGTGTTTCAGCTGAATTTTTTTTTCTTTCTGAGAATCATAATGTCGGTATTGTTGGCCAATTACTTAGTTAACTAGTTTTATTGGAATTGACCTTTAGTACACTTTTATATTCTTGTTTCATAGGTTCAAGAGTTAGAAACAGAGTTTGAGAAAATGCCGAGGGAAAAACCCATTCAAACAAGATTTTTACGTTCCCAACAAGAATTAAAAGCCAAAGCTGAAAATCAGGAAGAAGGCGATGAAGGAGGAGGAGAAGGTTACTATTTATTTGTTGTATTATAAAAATACTATCGCAAATTATGTATAATTATGTTCTGTAATTATTTTCTGTATAATTATATTGAAACTTTGTTTGTAACAGGTGATGAAGACGAAGCCGATGGACCAGAAGAAATAGATCCTTATGATTTAATGACTCCTGTCAATATATTGGAGAAACTTCCTGATGGGTTTTATGAACAGGTTATCTATTTTGGTGATATGTATTTTCTTATATAACTCAGTTATCATTTTTCATTGACCTGTTTGTTACTTAACAAAATATTGCAATTGAATGTTTGCTTATATTTCTTGAAAGGTTGAAGCTAAAAAATGGCAAGACAGGAAAAAGGCAGTTGAAGATTTGCTTCCTTTAACTCAAAATTTAAGATTGGAAACTGGGGACTATGGAGATCTCGTTAAAGCACTCAAAAAGGTGTGTATTATTTATATAGGCCTATACTGTGTGTGTATATATATATATATATATATATATATATATATATATATATAATATATATATATAAATAGATATAATGTGTTGTATATATATATATATTATATATATATATATATATATATATATATATATATATATATATATATGATATATATATATATATATATATATAATATATATAAATAATTAAATAAAATATAAAAATTAAAATTATAAATAAATTTATAAAATTAAAACTAATTACTATTTTTATAAAACACTTGATAGATTCTAAATGCTCGCAGAAAAATATGTAATTACTCTCTCCCATTATAGTGTTCATATATTTTTCGACTGATAGGTTTCTCATGTCAACACAAAATATAGGTACATTCATAAATTAGGTATATATAACTATATCTACAAAGATAACTTTCAAAATATATTAACAAATATTAGAGCAAGTAAAAGTTAACCCTGACTAAAGTGTGCGCAACAAATAGACGTTAGTCAACTCAACCTCTTGCTAGGCCTTGCTTAAATAAAAAATAATTACGTCCACGTTTACTTATAAGATAACGATTATATACCTTTATTTCTTACTGTACCTTTAATATTTTCCCTATCGTATCTCCTTCTTTTACTATATATAAACTGAGGGCAAGTTCTTGTTGCTTTTATCAACTTCATAAACACTATTATTTACTTTATTTACGTCTTTAAATTAAACATTAAATACTAAAATAAGCACAAAAAATTACACACACAACTAGACAAAATACCTTTCAATAAAAAAAACGCTATTAGAACAAGACATCAATCAAAACTCGGCAAAGCAAACAAAAAAATAAAAAAACAATTAATATATATAGTATATAATATAATATATAATATATATATATATATAATATATATATATAATATATATAATATATATATATATATAATATATATATATATATAAATAATATATATATATTATATATATATATAAGGAAGCGCGAAAGTTAAGAATGAGAATAAGGGGAATCTGCTTAGAATATGAATAGGGATGGTGTGCTTTTGTAAACTGATGAAATGGATGTGAGGGGAGTGTGGAAAGAACACTTCGAAAATCTGGCAGTAATATTAACAGTAATGATGAGGTGTTTAGTGAATGTTTGTGGGTTTGAGGTGGGCAAGAAAGGAATATGGTATTTTGGGGATGAGGTTATTAGTAAGGAGGAGCGTAATGGGTAGAGTGAGAAAGTTTGAAGAATGGTAAAATCTGGGGGGGCAGGTATAGATGAAATATAGTGAAAATGATCAGAGTGCGGAGGCGGAGATGGTGATTAGATATGGATTTGGAAGTTGTGTAAATTAAAGCTTTATGGAGGTATAGTTCCAAGGGATTGGAGGAGGGCGGTAATAGTACCCTTGTATAAGGGTAAGGGAGAAAAGGGGAACTGTAGAAATTATAGGGGAATAAGTTTTATTGGGTGTTGTAGGGAAGGTATATGCTGGTATTTTGG
>JABUQX010013726.1:37500-44760 GCA_015478945.1 Trachelipus rathkii
AGGCTAAGCTTGATATAAGCTTGTTCAAATTTTAACTTGTTTTAAAGAACATTAGTTTATTTATTTTAGGCTTTAAGCGATACTTAAACTAGTTGCGTATAAATTGAAGGTACAAGGTATTAAAGTTGTAATAATATTTTAAAGTATGTATGCTCTTTGTGATATACTGTGGGACATGTGAAGAGGTGATATGTGAATAGCTTCCGCTGCTTGTAAATGTGAATGGCAGGAGAATGCTGTTGCTAAGGAGGAGATTGACAAGACTGAGTGAAAATATGATTGAATTGGAAAGAAAAAGTATATGAGTTGAGAAAGGAGGGAAGTGTCAAGAAAAAGTTAGTAGGGATGTCGAGGCGAAGAGGGAGCGGGATATAGGGGTAGACTTAGGAATAGGATTCACCTAGGCAGGAAGATAGGGTAAAAGGATAAAGTAGTTGATAATAGGTCTGCAGATTAAATATAGAGTTGTAGGAACTAGAAGTAATAATTTAAAGATGAGGATCTTGAAAGTCAGTCAGCCTGTGACCTGCAGTAACAGGTTCGACTGTCTTCAGATGGGGAGGGATCAGAGAGTGCCAATGGTAATGTTGAGTTTTCTAAAGGGAGAACGGATACAATGGCTAATTGGAAGACCTATGATAGCGATACCTAAGATAAGGAACTTTTCAATAAGATAAAAAAGAAACAATTGAGAGTATGTTATCCAGGGGCCAGAGTGAGTGATATCGTGGATAGGAAAGATAGAGAGATATGTTATCCAGCAAATGTTGATTCAAATGTGATTGTGGATGTGGGTACAAATGAATATAGACATAGAAGGTCAGAAGAATTAATAACAGATTATAGGAGGATTGATTCAGAAGAATGAAAGCTAGTGGAAGAAAGTGCATGATTTCTGGGAATTTACCAAGGTTAGGTGCAGGTCAGGAATGGGTGAGTGGGGCTTTAGGTGTAAATGAAAGGGTTAGGAAATTATGTTTTTTCAGAAATATTAGGTTTTTGGATTTGTCGGAGAGATTTCTGATAAAGATCTTTTTGCAGCAGATGAGTTCACTTGACGTCGTAAGGTGTTGGCTTTATTCAGCACCAGTTTGGAGACTTTTTTAGCAAAAAACTAGGTAATAGTTGGGGTGATGGGCTAAATCTGGATACAAATAATAGCAAATGGTAAATGTAATAGTGGTGAGATAAATAAACTAGTGTTGTTACAGGTTCAAATAATGATGTTAGCAATAAAAATAATAACAGCTTTTCGAATATCAAATGCTTTTACAAAAATGCTCATAGCCTCAGAAATAAAAAAGATGAGCTGATTAGTTTACCACATAAATAAGAATCTTGACATTATTTTCATAACTGAGGCATGGGTTAATGGTTTATTTTATGGGGACTCTATTAAGGCATATGAAATAGGTGGATATTCCCTTTATTTATACCAGATTAGAGGAAAGAAGGTGGGGGTGTGGCGCTTTATATTAAAAGCAATATTCAATCTTTATTAATGACTGACTTTAAAACTAATCATGATATTGAATCAGTATGGGTAGTATCCTTATGTTTAATAATCAATATATTGAATAGGGGGCATTTATAGACCTCTGGCCAGAGTCAAGAATTAGATGCGGAAATTGTGAAAGAAATTGAGAACAGCATGCCACAGTAAAGAAAAGGTATAGTCATAATGGGTTGATTTTAATTTTTCCTGGCAATTCAATGGGATTCCTTGTCTAATACGGACCGTAGAAGTTCAGTATTTATAAATTGTATACTAATAACTTTTAGATGGTCCATGAACCCATCAAGACACAATGACTATTAGACTTAAATTAATAACTAATTGAATGAAAGTATGGTGGATAAGATTAAAGTTGAGGAGAATGTAGGACTTAGTGACCATAATATATATTAGATTTAATATGAATGGGATATCTGGGCCCAAATTGCAAGCTATAAGGAACAAATCCTATAGATTTCCAAAATGGGGATTTTACCAAATTACGAGACATGCTTAGTTAACTGACTGGGATAAAGAGTTTAAAGAACAAAATGTTTTATCATGTGGGACATTTTAAGCAAGTTTTAATGAATATTCAGTCAGTATGTTTTTAAAAAAAATAAACCCATTAGGGTGGCGACGAGAAGAAAAGCTGTTTGGTGGAATAGAGAGATAAGAATATCAACCAATGAAAAGCTTAGATGTTTTAAAAATATTCAAGGGTAAGTTAATAGGAAAGATGATTTAGAAAATTATAAGGAAAAAAATAGAACGAACTTAACCAGTCCAAAATAAGAAAGGGCAAAGAGAGAGGCGAAATAATTTAGCAAGGAATAGTAAAAGGACCCGAAGAAGTTTTTAGCTTTTATAATTTTAAAAGGTAAGAATAGGACAATAGGTCCTATTAAAATTGATGAAATTTAGTAAGTTTCAGATAAGGAGTTGGTCAACATTTTCAATGCTTATTTTGCTTCAGTGTTTCCTTTAAGGAAAGATTAGATAATAGTTTGGACGACTAATAGTTCTTGTGTGCATGTAACAAATAGATTTACAGAATTGAATTTGACATTAAAGATATTAAACGTTTACTAGAACCATATTGATCCAAGTAAGCTGCAGGCCCTTAGTTAATAACAATGGTAGAATTTTTGAAAGAGGGTAGTACCAGCAATTGCAAAGGCACTGTATTTTTGATTTTTAAGCGTTCTATAACATTTGGTGAGGACCAGACGACTGGAAAAGCATATGTTGTGCCTATGTATAAGAAAGGTAGTAAGGAAAATTAATTTGGTAATTATAGGCCAGTTAGCTAACATCTCTGGTTGTAAAAAGGTTCTGGAAAAGTTACTGAAAGGTCATATAGCAGAAATATTTAGAAGATAACAAGGTATTGTATGAATCCCCGGCACGGTTTCAGAAAGGGTAAAGTCATGTCAGACAAACTTTTAGAATTTATGGAATCATTACTGACTGCATTGACCGAGGAGTCCAGTTGATTATTATATATTTAGACTTTAGCGAAGCTTTTTAATAAGGTTTCCCACATAAGGCTGATGAAAGAGAAAATATTGCAATGTGGTATAGGTGAGGTGGTAGCATAGTTGGGTTAGAGTGGTTGCAAATAGAACACAGTGTGTAGCACACTAATGGAATAAGTCATCATGGGAAATAGTGAAGAGTGGTGTCCACAGGGTTCAGTGGCTGGGGGCCACTATTCCTCTTTTACATATATATAAATTCAATTTGCACTTATCTGCCCACCCAAGTAAGTTTATCAAAGATCAGTTTGGATCTTTATAGCATCCCTCACTATTCCAAACTGAGGTGGCCACTTTGGTATCGTCAGCAAACTTAGAAACATTGCATTAAGTCCCTGGTCTAAATCATTTATAATATATGAGAAAAAACAGTGGCTCCGGCCAGCACTGAAGCCCTGTGGGCACCACTCTTACACTATTTCCCAATGATGACTTATTGCATTTAGTTGTAACACACTGTTTTCTATTTCGCAACCACTCTTTAACCCAACCATGTACCACTCCACCTATACACATTGCAATAAACTTCTTCATCAGCTTATGTGGGGAACCTTATCAAAAGGCTTTGCTAAAGTCTAAAATATATAATATCAACTGGTCTCCTCGGTCAATGCAGTCAGTAATGAATTCCCATAAATTCTAAAGGTTTGTCTGACATGACTTACCCTTTCTGAAACCGTGCTGGAGTCCATAACAAACCTTGTTATCTCTAAATATTCTAAATATTTCTCTATATTACCTTTTTCCAGAACCTTTACAACAGAGATGTTAAGCTAACTGGCCCTAATAATTACCCAATCTTCCTTACTACTTTCTTATAAATAGGCAAAACATGTGCCGTTTTCCAGTCATCTGGTACGTCACCAAATGTTATAGATCGCTTAAAAATCAAATACAGTGCCTTTACAATGCTGGTAACTACCCTCTTTCAGAATTTCTACCATGTATACCATCAGGGCCTGCAGCTTTACTTGGATCAATTTGGTCTATAAACGTTTTATATCTTTTACATCAATTCAATTCTGTAAGTCTATTTGTTACATGCACACAAGAACTATTAGTCTCCAAAACTATTATCTAATCTTTCTTCAGTAAACACTGAAGCAAAATAAGCATTGAAAATGTTTGACCAACTCCTTATCTGAACTTACTAAATTTTCAATAAATTTAAAATAGGACCTCTTGTCCTATTCTTACTTTAAATTTAATAAAGCTAAAAAACTTCTTCAGGTCCTTATTAACATTCCTTACTAGATTATTTCTGCCTCTCTCTTTGCCTTTCTTATTGACTGGTTAAGTCGTTCTATTTTTCCTATAATTTTCTAAAATCATCTTCCCTATTAACTACCCTTGAATATTGTTAAACATCTAGCTTTTCATTAATTTAATCTCTTATCTCTCTATTCCACCAAACAGGTTTTCTCTTCGTCACCCTAATGGGTTTATTTTTTAAAACATACTGACTGAAAATTCATTAAAACTTGCTTAAAATGTTCCCACATGATAAAACAGTTTTGGTCTTTAAACTCTTTATCCAGTCAGTTATACTAAGCATGTCTCGTAATTTGGTAAAATCACCATTTCGGAAATCTAGGATTTGTTCCTTATTAGCTTGCAATTTGGGCCCAGATATCACATCATATTAAATCTAATTATATTCATGGTCACTAAAGTCCTCTAAATTCTCCTCAACTCTAATCTTATCCACCATACTTTCATCATTATTTAATATTAAGTTCTAATAGTGCATTGTGTCTTGTGGGTTCATGGACCATCTAGCTCAAAAAGTTATCTAGTTACAATTTATAAATACTGAACTACTCTGGTCCGTATTAAGACAAGGAATCCCATTGAATGCAGGAAAAATTAAAATCACCCATTTATGACCAAACCCTTTTTCTTAACTGTGGCATGCTGTCTCAATTTCTTTCACAATTTCCGCATCTAATTCTTGACTCTGCCAGGAGGTCTATAAAATGCTCCTATTCTTATATGAGATTTATTAAAAACATAAGGATATCTACCAATACTGATTCAATATCATGATCTAGTTTAAGTCAGTCATTAATGCAGATTGAATATTGCTTTTAAATATAAAGCGCCACACGCCCCACCTTTCTTTCCTCTACGCTGGTATAAATAAAGTGAATATCCGTCTATTTCATATTCTTGAAAGGAGTCTCCATATAATTCTTCATTAACCCATGCTTCAGTTATGCAAATAATGTCTAGATTCTTATTTATGGTATAACTAATCAGCTCATCTTTTTTATTTCTAAGGCTATGAGCATTTGTGTAAAAAGCATTTGATATTCGAAATGCTGTTATTTTTATTGCTAACATCATTATTTGAACCTGTAACAATACTAGTTTTATTTATCTCACCACTATTACAGTAACCATTGCTATTATTTGTATCCAGATTTAGCCCATCCCCCCACTTTAACCTAGTTTTTTGCTAACAAGTCTCCAAACTGGTGACTGAAAAGGCCAACACCTTTACGACTCAAGTGAACTCCATCTGCCTGAAGGCAAAAAAAAGATCTTTATCCAGAAATTCTCTTCACAAATCCAAAACCTTTAATATTTTCTGAAAAACATAATTTCCTAACCCTTTCATTAACACCTAAAGCCCTACTCCCCATTCCTGACCTGCACCTAACGCTAGGTAAAATCCCAGAAATCAATCACTCTTCCCCTAGCTTTCATCTTCTGAATCATCTCCTATTAATCTGCTATTAATTCTTCTGACCTTTCTTATTTCCTATATCATTTGTACCCACATGCAAAATCACATCTGGATCAACATTTGTAGAATCAATCTCTCTATCTATCCTATCCACGATATCACTCACTCTGGCACCTGAATATAACATACTCTCAATTGTTTCTTTTTATCCTTATTTTTGAAAAGTTCTATCTAGGTATCGTATCATAGGGTCTCCAATTGCATTGTATCCTCTTCCCTTTAGAAAACTCAACATTACCATTGGGCCACTCTCTGATCCCTCCCCATCTGGAAGACAGTCGAACGTGTTACTGGGTCACAGGCTGACTGACCTTCGAGATCCTCATCTTTAAATTATTACTTCTAGTTCCTACAACTTCTATATTTATCTGCAGACCTATTTTCAACTACTTTATCCTTTTCCCCCTCATCTTCCTGCCTAGGTGATTGAATCCTATTCCTGTCTACCCCTATATCCGCTCCCTCCTCGCCTCGACATTCCCTACTAACTTTTTTCTTGACACTTCCCTCCTTTTTTCAACTCATATACTTTTTCTTTCAATTCATTCCTATTTTCACTCAGTCTTGGCCAATCTCCTTCTTAGGCAAGCAACATTCTGCTGCATTCACATACAGGCAGGGCATGCTATTCACATATTCACCTCTCACAGTCACAGTTATCACAAAGAGCATACATACTTTAAAATATTATCAACTTTAATACCTTGTACCTTCAATTTACCAACTAGTTTAAGTATCGCTAAAGCCTAAAATGAAATAAACTAATGTCTTTAAAACAAGTTAAAAATTTGAACAAGCTTATATCAAGCTTAGCCTAGGTCAGGGATATATAAATATATAATTTTTTTTTTTTTTTTTTTTTTTTTTTTTTTTTTTTTTTTTTTTCCTAAGGTAGGCCTAACAGTAGTCTAACTTGTACCAATTTTTTTTACCAACTACAGGTTTACTAAATATCACTAAGGCCTGAAAGAAATAGTATCTTAAAAAGGCTTGAATATAGTATAGCCTAGGCCCTAAGCTAAGTCTATATAAAAATTATAAAAAAATAACGGCTTAGGCTATGGCTCTGGTAAACTTAATCAATTTAAATTATCAACAAAATTAATATAACAATTGTTAAAGACTGTAGTTAAGTAGTTAAGTACAGAAAAACATATTGAATAATTCAAATAAACCATGGCAAACACCGCAGTAATCAAAAATCCCTTAACTACTCATAGGCCTAGGATTTACCTATCAAACACTGACTGAGTCATGCACTCAACTAAATTAAATTAATAACGAGAATAATATTCACAATAGATGAAGTACACGAAATTTCTAAAATCCAGTTATATCACAACACTAATTTTGTTAACTAATTAACTTGCAAATACACAGATATATTAGTAAATGGAAGAGCAAAAATAAACACACCCTCACTTCACTGAGTCCAAAAGTCTGATGATCTCAGTCGTATGAAGTATTGTGTGAGAATG
>JABUQX010013728.1:0-45000 GCA_015478945.1 Trachelipus rathkii
TTTACATTCTCTAGATCAGGATTCATATGTCTGCAACCACATCGGATATTCAAGCATGAACTGACGACCACAACGCACGTCCACCGCAAACAAATTTTGAACCTTTTCAAGAGTTAGGAAGTGTATGAGATCCTTAGACTTGCGAATAACTTTGTTCGTCTTCCTTTCTCATACCCACACACACACAAATCTACATAAATAATATCGCTATATCACTAATGCAGAATTGCAAATTCCTTCTAATCCCCCTCTCATTCCTTTCCAAGCACAGCACAAACACAATTTCACACCATACCACTCTTATTTCAACCGTTTCCTTTCATCTTTGTTTCAGTCACAGCGAGCAAATTCACAATTTGCCCCTTTCTTAAATATTCAATCGCCATCATCAACCATCTTCCTCCTGCAATTTTTTTCCTCTAACATTTATTTCCCACTTCTGAACATTTCATATATACAGATATCGATTCCATAACATTTTTCGCCCGTAAATGGATAGTAAAGGTGCGTTCTGGCGATCAGCACGCTATCTCCCGAGCATGCATTAGCTTTTCTCTGGCATAAGATAACCTGGGCTAGTGGTAGTTAAAGAAGAGATATCATCATGCACACAACATCTCCGATTCCCACTGTCGCCTTAGTGCGGCTTCTTCTACGCCGTTACACCGCAGTTATAGAACATAACGATGTTGTCGGCATTTTTTATCGGCTCAATATTTAAACTTCCGTATGGTATATAAGGGATATTGGGATGTTCTTTGGGAAGAGAAGGTGTGGTGGGTCCAGTTATAGCAGGGTGGTGAGGTATAGGGAGTTATGCATCTGTGTATCTACTTCGTGTATGTATAGTGTTTGTCTGGAGGATGAGCTGTGGATGATGGAATCAATAACAGAAAGGCGAACCGATTTCAGGGACACTGAGAAAGATGTCATCATAGGCGTGCTGCGCATAAGCAAAATGGGTAAATATGATATCTATATATATATATAAGTGGGCTATTATAATACTAATTATTACTCACATAAGCTACTCGGGTACATATTTACCTAGACTACAATACAACGTTTATTCATTTCTATCATTTATTTACAATGACTTTTTTTATATATAAATTAGTATATATACTAATATATATATATATCACACTTATTATTATATATTATATAGTTAATATATTTAAAATTTATTATATTATTATTATAATTATTATTATTAATTTAATTATATATTATTGATGTTTATTAATATTATTACTAAATTCTTATAATTATTGTTCTCAAATTATATTATAGAGGCAATAAGACTTGGGAAGAATATTTAATGATTGACGATTTAAAAAAAAATTAATGCCAGATGACGATGACGTTATCGCCATCAATAATATATTATTATATATTATATATAATATAAATATATATATATATATATATATATATATATAGTATAATACTATATTATATATATTAATATATATTAATTATATATATATATATATATTAATTTAATATATTATATATTATATATATATATATATAAATTTATATATATATATAATATATCTATTTAATATATATAATATAATTATAATTTATATATATATATTTAATTAATTAATAACTGTTAATTTGAGAGATAATAATTATCGCTATTTTCTTTCTACTCTCTACAATAACTCTATCTGTACCTCTAGATCCTCGAATCTAATGTATATAAATGTTATTCAAAAACAATTGTTCTTAAAAAATAAAGACCATCAATAAAATTCCTCCATTTAAACGAATGTCTCTTCAGATCCGTTTTTGGGTGATTTTTTTAATAGCAGAAAGATACTAGCTCTACAACATTCACGGATTTTGCAATAGAGAGGCAAAGCTTGTATTGTGGAAGCTGCATGCTTTGAGTCAAAATTTTTAGGTGATTAAGAGACTATTGAATATTTGATCATTTAAATACTTGATATAACGTGAGCTGAATTTTCCGGTCGATTTTGTCATTATTTGCCATCCTAATGACTGTATAGTGGATAATTGTCTTATCTCTATAGTTTTTCTAGAAGATATTTAGGTTGAATGGTTTTTACTAGTAGTAGATTGTCTTTTTAGTCTTTTCAATCGCTTTTCTGCATGCTCCTCAATTTTTTTCACATTATCTTGGCTAATAATGTGAACTGAGTCATTTCATAAGTAAAGTACAAAATTCTTAATAGCATAAGAAGGATTTCTAGTGAACACCTGAGCTGAACATATTATGACTTACCGGCCTCAGATTTCTGTTCGTAGTCCAGTTATTCATTTTAAGTATCTAGTTGGCTAGAGCAAAGAACACTGCACCTAAATGATTTAAATATACAGATTTTACAGTTCTTGCGGAAAGATTACTATAACATAAAGAATTCGGTCGACAAAATATTTTTATTTTCAATTAACATTCTTCTTCCCCTTCTTTTCATGGAATTTAATTGTGATTTGCTAAAATCCGTTATCTATAAATTTTTTCGCTTGACAGTCAAGTCTTCTGATTGCATATTTTTTGATTTGTTGTAAAGTATGGGTGTTTAATAATTCTTCACGTAGTGTTTTTTCGATTTGTTCCCACAGACTGTCGGAGAGAGAAAGTGTACAGAAGTAAGCTAGGCATGCTATACATTCATACATACTTACTAATAGTATAATGCTTTTTAGTTGCAGAAGCTTATTTAGTAACTTTAGAGCATAAGACATATGTACTTCCCCATCCCTTCTTGTCTCTTGACCTAAGATTTGCCACTTTTTGCAGCTTGATTCTTTAGAACTTCATTCCATTAATTTTGGGGTTCGTGCTGCTTTTGCTATTTGTCTCGCCTGCTATTTATAGAGATTTTCCTTTATGACTATTGTGCGAGACCATCACACACTTGCTAACTTATGTAATAGTATTAAGAACTTATAATACCCACATCTTCAATTGTGTACAATGTATACAGTTATCGGAACTAATAGTCTTTTCATAGTTTATAAAGTTCATTCTTGTCAAATACTTCTTTTCGTTATATTTTGACATTATTAAAATACAGTATACACACAATCAATTACCAATTTCCTATTTCACTTCAACCCTCACATATTTCCGCTTATTTAATTTTCATCTCTGTACTAGATCATGTTTGATGCGTTATTCATAACTAAGCTAATTAATTGACCACGATAGGTATCGATATTACTTATTAAGAAATGTCAGGGGATTGTTTATGAGAATATATTTTTTGCTGAAATGTTGAGATAATTTTTTCATATTTACATACCTTAATATATTAGAATATATTGGTTTTTATCTCGTAACACCACATAAATATAAAATTATTGACCATAAATAATTTAGCTTTGGCTATGTGTAAAGTATCCATTTTTAAATGCACAAAGCGTTTTTTATGCAATTTTAAGGTTATTATGTTTTAGATTTGTGTATATAAATGCTAGAACTATATTATTTACAAATATTGTTTCTTCAAGTCTCAGAGGGACTTCCAGTTTTCTCTAAGCCATGTCCTCTCAACAGTGACTTTAAAATCGCTGTTTAAGGCAAAGAAACTAATGGGTTACCTTATATCTTTAAAACAACCATTGTAAATCGAATTATGTATTTTTGAATTTTTCACATGTAACATTAGACAGAACAACGTTTTAATTTAGGACATATCTGAAAGTTTCCATTAAGTCTCAGTGGTTCTTGAAATAAATGTTTCTCCAGATTTACCTTTTAAGCTCACCTTTTTTTTAACAATTGTCAAGCAATTTTTCTGGATGATAACGTTTTCTTAATTTTTGTCGGCATTAATTTAGAAAGGAATCCAATAGTTATGTATTGTGAACCTAGTTCCATGAGTACTGGTAAGTTAGGTAGAACTTCTTTTTTGTTGCAGTGATCGACTGACTGTTTCCGCCATCACTCTATTACACCTATTTCAATATTGACAAATTGTAAAGTACTCTCTTTATCTAGAAAAGAGAATAATATACACATTCAACATACATGAGGTGTTTTCGATTTTGGTTAGTTGACATGATTTTTCTAAGATATTCAAACTTACACTTAACTTAAAGTTTTATCTTATAGATAGTAGGGACAGAAACGACTTTTTTTATTAGTTGAACAGTAAATATCGTAGTTAGGTTGGTGATGATATAAAATAAAAACCGTGTCGTTTTTTTAAAAAAAGAAGAACGGTTTTTTTTATGAAATTTTAAAATTAAAGACCGAAAAGCACAATTTTTTGTTTTTTTTTTACATGTACTGGTAAGGTGGGCATTCGCCTTTTGCACAATTATATCTCCTTCACAAAATATCTCTTAGGGTATTTTGCCATATAAGATACAGTACAAATATTTCACAAATATTCATAAAGATTGTAATGCAACGTTTCGTAGATTTTTTTCACTTATGATTCTAGAGTTTTTATAAAATGAAAATACGGCGAGTCATTATTTAATATTTACAAATTCTTCACATGATCTGATTATTATATTATTATTATTATTAATTATTATTATTTATTATTATTATTGTAATGTGATATTTAAATATATATTTAATACTTATTTATATAAATATTCCTTATATAAAATATATATATATTATATAATACTACGTAGGGTACAAAGCTATACTATAACTATATACGGTATATATATATATACTATATAATATATATATATGATATATACATTTAATATTAATAGTATATATGTAAATATATTATTTACTAATATATAATATATATATATATCATATAAATTCTTCAAGGTGGCGTTAAGAGCACGGAAAGAAAAGCAGTAGCAAGAATATGAACAAAAGTCGAAAAAGAAAGTCCAGCCCTACCCCTCCCCCCTCTGTACCATTACTTAGTAAAGGACTCGTCACAGTCAGAAAATCGCACCCTAATAAGAGCTTTCACAGGAAACTGCGACGGATACGCCTCACTATGGTAACTTAAAAATCGTCAGTGTTAAGTGTTCATCCTTGGCCCAGGTGGGCCACTAACTAAATACCCCTCAAAAGAGCACACCCCTAGCATATTAATACACATTACACTTCTTATATAAAGCAGCACTTATGATCTTATCTCGAATCTGGACCAAACAACAGGCTGTAATATGAATCACTTCTAAAAAACAGACATCTTCGTTAAAAATTTTCAGATCTGTACCTCTAATTTTTTTCACTTGGTCATACGATATCTCCCACCGGTCGTTTCCAACACACTCTGCCCAACTAATAACATAGCAGGTTTAAAAACGGCGCTCATTCCATCATCCTTTCCCACACAATGACAAACCATTTTTGGCAACTTATATTTAACATTTAAAACTTCAAATCGTTGAACTATTATTTTAAATTTACTACAGGCCACATAAACTCTTTAATATGTTCATTCCTGCATGTTATTCAATTCTTACTCACAACCTAGCAATGCCTAAAGATTGTCCCTGGTCTGAACCATCATTGAACTCTTTAATCTATACTTCTTATTCGGCAGACCATAGTCCTCAACAAATAACTATACAATAACAGCAGGTAACAACATAGCGTCACTCGCTCAAGACCCCCTAGCAACTCACTAAAGACTTGTCCCCTATACACTTCACCAATTTCGATTTTATTCGCACCAGCCCACCTTGCCTGGCATCAGACATATACCTTTAAATATTAACAACTCAGACAGCTTTGTTCTAGCTGCCTTCACACATCTAACATTTCACACTCGAGGACTGTCCCTCACTCACAAACATAACCTTACTCTTATCTAACTAACGTTACCTTTTCAACAACTCCTTTCTAGCACACGTGCAAATCTCTCTATCCAATTTCTCTTTTTTCAATACATCTTCAATTTCGCTCACAACGAAATACCAAATCATCCGCATAATAATAGCGTTAGCGGCACCTCCACTCAAATCTCATTCTCCATCATTCCACTAACAGGACACACCATTTTCCTGGCACGCCCACCTTTCACATCTTTCATAACGCCCATCATATTCATATATTGATATACTCAGGAGTACCATATTCTACAACGCCTGTCCTCAACTCGTCGCTAATTTAATACTTCTTAATCGCAATCACTTTGACACCATTGTATTCTTAACACGCCTCACTATCGTCATATTTCTTTAATTCTCTTTTGATTCCATTCAGAAGCCTACGCACAACACTATATATCACTAACAGCTGCCATAGAAGCTCCCTATTAATCCTAAACTCTATCAATACCCCTGTTGCAATCCCATATAAAACTTAAATACACTTTATTCTTCTCATCCCTTTTTGCATTTCTCTATCATGTGCTTCGAATGTAAATTCTGAATCCAAACCTCCTCTATCTACTCCTAAAACGCACCTTCGTTCTTTCGCCACAATAGCAGTTCTCAGTCACTCGGCGCACTCTTTCGACCAAAAATACCAACATATATCTTCCTAACACTCAATAAACTATTCCCCCTATAATTCCTTATGCAGTTCCCTTTATCTCCTTTACCCTTATATAAGGTACTATTACTGCTTCCCTTCGCTCTTTTCAAATCCCTCGGAACTATACTCCCCTTTATTTCATAAACTTTGCTTTAATTATTCACAACTCTAACTGTTCAATCAGACAGATAACTTGCCTTCCGTTCTCTCTGTATTCATTTCACCCAGTTAATTTTTCATCTATAACTTAACGCTGCGCTTTTACGCATTCTTCTAAACTATCTCACTCTTAACCCTTGCATTTCCTCTCTCTCTGGGCTAATAACCTCATCCCTCAAAGAAACCTATTCTTCTTGCAGCCATCAAACTTCACACACACAGTCAACTATCTATCTTCTCTCTTTCATTACTCTTGCATATTATACTTCACTTAGATCTCTTATTCGAAGCTGTTTACTTTCCACAGTGAATCCAGCCACTTCCCTCACATCCATTTCATCACGTTCTCACCATTAAAACACCATCCTTATCTCATTATTCTGCAGCCTAGCTTGTTTTCCCCCTTCTCTCTAAATCTTTTTAACCTTTCGCGCTTCCTTCCAGAAGAGCTTCCTATTCCCCTTTTAAGTCCCTACTTCTCTTCATCCTCTTCCTCTTCAATATACTGTTCATTTTACCTCTTCTTTCCATCTTCTATGTGGTAACTTTTAGACCAAATTTCTTTTTCCTCTTATATAATTCCAAGCGTCGTTTCTTTTTGAACTTCATCATTTTGCTTTTAGTACATTCATCATCTCCAACGCTTTTTTTTTTTTACTTTATAAACCCGCTTGGCAATTTCACCTCTTTCATTCCACTCCACTTTTTTCACTGTTCGCATTCTCTCTTTAACTTCTACTCTTTAGCACACCCACATACTTTTCTTTCTCTCCTGAAATATTACATAATTGCTTCCAGATTTTTATTTTATGTTTCCAAGCTTGTTTCACATTCAACTGATTTTACTTGCGAGCGTTCTTTTACATACTTATGCTTATTACCTTGGTTTCACGTAAACTTATCACTCCTTAATTTTTACCCTCTTCCTTCGTATTCACCTTCTCTCCATACTCCAAAGTCTCCCCACTCACCTTAATTTACATAGAAAATAACTCGATCCGATAAGTGCCATTTCTAAACACGCTCATCTGATTTACATCTAACAATATACTTCAACTATCTCCTTCTTCACCAACATAAATCAATCATACTTTCACTTCGATACCGTCTCTGCTACCTACACCAACGCTAGTATACTTATGGATACTCTTTGTGTTAAAGAAAGTATACTTAGCAAACAACACCTCTCTCCTCACAGTATATATCCATGCACCTTCCTACCATTCCTCATTTCTCCTGACACCTCTTCCAATCAGCAACTGGAAGACCTTGTACTTCTTGTATTTTCTTTTCTTCTCTTTTCTCTTTCCTCTTACTTACTTCTTTGTTTTCTTGCTTCTTTCTTCTCTTTTCTTCGCCATTCTCAGGAATCATTGTTCCTTTACCTCTCTCTTTTTTTTGTCATATATTATATTCATTATCCACTATTATATATATATATTATATCTTTATTATATTATATCTATAGACTTATAATATATATATTTATATATATACTTATATCGTTATTATAATATATATAGTAATACCGGTATAGTTTCTATATTTATATAATATCTTTTAACTATATTATATATATACTTTTATATTATACTTATTATATGATACTTCTTTTATTAATCACTCATACTATATTTACTTATCACTATTTATTTTTCTCATTAATAGTATATATATTAGTATATATAATATATATATATATAATATATAATAATCTTTCTCATTTCTAAATACTATATACTGTATATATAAAATCCGTTATTAATAGTCCAATTCATTTTAGGCCTACGAAGGTGTTATTCTGGTAATTACTGTAATAATTTAAAACCTCTTTAATATACATAAAAATGAGGTAATTTAAAAAAAAAACAAAAAAAAAAAAATTTTGTTTTAAAAAAAACGTTTTTTTTTTGCAAAAATAAAAAACCAACATTAAAAAAACCGTTTTTCACAACCCTACCTGTATATAAGGGTAAATTTCTGGAACTATCACAGAGAAAGTATTATTTATATTATTAGAAGCTTCTATATAATTATATATATATATATAATTTATGTTTTATTTATATTTTTTTATAAATTATTTTTATTTTTTATTATTTTTCCTTCAATTGCATGAATCTATATTATTATATTATTTTATTATTATATATTACACAAATATATATATATATCTTATCTCTTTCTTATATATTTTTATTATTACTATATATATCATTACTTTAGTTCTGATCATATATTATATAACTTATTTCCTTTCTAACAATATATACTGTATAGTATATATATATATATCAGTGGATGCTCGAATCCGGAATCCGGATTCGAATCCGGATTCGATGCTCTCCGAACTCGGATTCGATCGGGTTCCGGATTCCCGACACTCCCAAACACTCGCTTGCTCGGTATTTTTCGCATTCGGATTTCGGATTTCGACCACTATTTCCATCAACAGCACGGATTCCGGATTCGGATTCAAATTCTGACAGGTTTCTGAAAGGATCTAAAAATATTTTACATCATACGGATTTCTAGAAAGAAACTTATAGTCATGAAATCTTTTGGATTTCGAATTCCGAGTCCATTATTTTTTTGGTTTTATATTTATATCTCATTTTATAAAAAATCATAAAAAAATAATAAAGGGATATCAGTAACGCACAAGACTTTTAGAATAAAATTTGCATCAACTATTTAGGAGCCAATCAAGATGCATATTTTCTATTATTATTGGTGCAGGATTCGTAACGCCATATGGGTTTTATAGGAGAAATAGATGTTACTTAGACCTGAAGACAATTGGAAAAACTAATATATCTTCGATAGAGATATATGTTGAAAAAAATTAATGTTAATTTTTTTAATTAGGATGTTATGCTAAAATTATGTGAATATGTGTTAATTTTATAGATTTTCAATATTTTGGTTTAATTAACTTTTAAAAAATTGTATAAAAGCCGGAAGTCTTATTAGATTTAAATTCATTTTTATAGCTGAGTTACAGAGCTTATATAGAGAGTTAGCATTTCCGCTTAGAGCTCTCAACAAATTTGGTGTGTTTTTTTGGTTTTGCGTTGTCCCTTGATATTCAAATGAAGAGATATGTGATTCTGGGTATAAGCAAAAAGGTGTTTTGAGTTTACATTTTTTATGCAGAATTCAAAAAGTCCTCTCATCACGTATCCGTTTTTCTTTGTAGACGCTACACTCCTTGGTATTTTTTTATTCATTAGTTTGTGTTTACATAGAGTATTTGGTAACGAGTCTTGGATTAGCACTGTATTTATAGTGGCAGAGCACACCATCATAAAGCACTCTTATTGTTTTTGTTGGATGTCGACTTTTCCTGCTTTTAGTAGGCTATATCTGTTGGTTAAGTGTCTCACTGATTTAAGAGATGTTTCTAGGGCATAAATATTCAGCTCACGCATACTTTCTTCCAGTTTTGCCAACTGGTAAAGCTTTCTCCAAGGTACATAGAGATGTCCTGGTGAACCTTTCTAACCATGCTCATCATCTAATTGCGCAAAGGTTTGGGCTGAGAAAAACGCCACCACAAACAATGATAACACCATTAAAGAGTTAGTTTAAATTTTAAAAAACATATTGAAACCTATATTAACTAGAAAGCGATTTCACGCACTATATTCCCGAAGAAAAGGCAGTAATCTTTCAAGTTCTCTTTCTCATTTCGCAAAAATACCTATGAGTCAAACTGATTTGAATGATCTTTAGTCATACAGATTAGCTGCTTTTATTTGTCCTCAATAACACTGACAGTTTTCCTTTATATCTTGTACATCATCCATCTCTCGGATGAAGACTTTAGTTCTTCTCACAATTTTGGGGGCTTAAAATAAAAACATATCCTTTTTCATGTTATCATTTGAGCTCTCCAACTTTAATTAAATTTGTTGATTAAATTTGTTATACTGAGAACATATAGGAGAAATGTCCAAAACGGAAAAAAAACTATTCTCCTCGCTATTGTAGAAGAGACACTCATTACAAACCACATCTTTACATCACATCTAATTTTAATGTGAAAGGCTTGGAAGAAAGACAAAACTGCTGACTCTTTTTCTACCAGTCGGTTTATGTGATATGTTTTTGGTCCCAGGATTTGAAATCCAATAGTCTTTGAGCGCCTTTCCTTACTTTTCCGACGTTAGCTAATTTTTTCTGCCTCGACGAAGCATCGGTAAACCATATTACACATGGCCAGAGGAAGCCTTAAGTAGCATTTATGTATTCCCTGCAAAAAGATGTTCCACGTGACTTCCTGCTTACACTAAAGTACCACATTGATTCCTTCAGTACTACCTTCACATAATGTGAATCCATCTACCAATTGATTCTGATAACATAAACACTCATAAGGTAGTACGCTATAGAATCATCACTATAGATCTTCGTACGTATTATCCATTGTACTTGTATGTAGACTTATTATTGCTTTAAAGGAACATACAAAATAAAAACACGGCACACACTAAAACTGATAAATACCGTTATTAAAACACCTCATCTACACACACACTTATCTTTCATGATACTTTGAACTATATTTAATTACTATCTTAATATTTCTTGCACATCACAACTATATAATATTACTTACTATTAATTTAATATATATTAAAGTCATATATCATTCAGAAAAATATTATTCACTCACCATACTAGCATCACACCCACCATTACGAGAAATATACCACTTCCCTAGTCATCCACTCTTATAATCTAATACCTCACTAATACCCTAATCCAATACTTGTATAGTAAGTATATATAACCAATCACGCATATATATTTACTATATATATATAATATAAACCACTATATACTTAACACGTCTCACATCACCTTAATCTATCCTCAGCACTCACTCTTCTATAATACCTACTTAGTATTGTCCTTCAAATAACTCCCAATTTTATATAGTACATCTCCCGACTATATTATTAATAATTTAATATATTATTATCGGAAAACAGAAGCCCCCATTATTCTCGTAGTAATTGTGATGCACATATCCATTTTTGAGGCATTGAGGTTTTCTATAATGCGAGTAATATGTCTGATGCCAAAAAGCACAAGTTCTATCACGGTCATGCGTCTGAGAAGCTAGCGAGCTCTGTGCGCAGTTAGAATCTTTCTTCTCTCAGTGCCTCTCCACCTCTCCTTCAGATCTACTCAGATTCTTTCAAACATTAAACACACAAATTCGACGGAAATCCCCCTTTAACAAATCTATCACTCCTTCACTTCCACATACATATCCTACTTACTTACCTAGATAAACGCCATCTATCTGCATCTCCCATTCATCATCTTTCAAGTTATCCACACATGGTTCGGTACAAAATAATAATATAGTTACTCTTTATTATATATATATATCATATTAATAAATTATAATATACTTATTAGATATAAATACACGTTACTATCTCCTATTATACTATCTTTTTTTCTCTTCTCCTCTCTCTTTCTTCATCTCTCATCTCATTCTACATACTCTCACTCTTATTATCAATTATTCTCTACAGTTAGTCGATTATGTACTTTATATATATATAATAATTATACGTCAAATAAAAATTATATTATGTAAAATATAAAATAAGAATTATGATCCTGATTTTTATAATTAAAATATAAATCCTAAACTAGGCGGGCAGACTTCCAGAACGTTTCTCTCTCTCCTCATTCATTTTTTTTATTTTCTCTCCTCTCCTCTCTCTCTCTTCTCTATTCTCTTCTCTCTCATCTCCCTCTCTCTCCTCTCTCCCTGGCTCTTCCTGCATCGACTCTTTACATTTTATGTAAAATTCGCAGTCTACTCTCTCTCTCTCTGCTTCTTCTTCTCTCTCTCTTCGTATCTTCTCTCTCTCTCTCCTCCTATTTCTTCTGGGTAACCTCTCTTTCTCATTTCTTTCTATTCTCACTCCCTTCCGTACTCTTCTTATTCTCTCTCTCCCTCTTCTCTTCTGCCCGCATTATTCTCACCTCTTACATCCTACACTCACTCTAAGGTTTCTCTCTCTCTCCCATCAATCTTCAATTCTCTCTCTCTCTCTCCCTAGCTTCTCTCTCTCAATCTCTCTCTCTCTCTCTCCTCTACGACGAGGCGGTTGTACGGTCATGCAAAAGAGGGGTGCCAGTCTACATTGGGCGGATACGAGCTCTCTGAAGTAGCACTTCGAAATGACGACGGAAAGTAAATTTATATGACAGTAGACATCAGACACTTGTCGTTCTTCCATACTACAAGAAGGTGGGGCTGGGATTATTGCTTCTATAGGGAAGAATCTTTTGTGCAAACAGGCATCTAATTTTCACAGCAGACAAAATTAGGTCAAAATAACTTCTAAAGTAAACGGATATAAATTTGATCGAGTTATTGTCGAAACAACTACAAAGCTCACCATCACACATCGATGACGAGTTTGTTAAGGAGTTATTGCAGAATTCGTTTAGAAGATATGGTCAAGGATATACAAGTGTTTTTGAAAAACGAGCACACCCAGTAAAGTATGTTCTCCTATTCGATTTAGCATGTAGATGCAGGCAGATACAGATATAACAGATGATGATCACAAACTAGCTATATTTGCACGTGAAATAATAACAGACTTTGCGATAAGAGAAGATGTACTTGCTTTAAAATCGATACGTGTGTTTCACAGAAATTTGAGATTAATAGAAAGAAAATAATAAAGAGGGAATTCAAATATAGCTTGGTTTCTAAGTTTACTAGAAAATTTAAATTTACAAATATTTATAGCTATATTTTTTACTTTATATAAATTTATAAAGAAAAGATAATGGAGGAGTTGTCCCATTATATTGTTGCTGATATCCTTTCTTCTCCTGTGAAAAAAAAACATTACCAAACCATTCGACTACCAACTATCATCAAATTTGAGCCAATCACTCATCTGTAAAAATGGGACTTTTATAGGCTCTTTTATTATGTATTATTATTATTATTATTATTATTATTATTATATGAAGCTTGATTTTTATTATCCATATAATATTTGAATTTCATAGTTAACTGTTAGTTAGCTAGTTACTTTAATATTAAATTTTAGGTTGACTTCTCTTTTTATTCCATCCATAATAGATATGGAGGGGAAAACTAAATTTATACACCATCAGCTAGTTATAATTCAGTTATACTGCTTACTCTATATTGGAAGTTGTATTCCCTCTAAAGATGGTATCTCCTCATCTAAATACAAGTGAAAGTATAAATCTTCTTGTGACCTGGCCTGTGTATATGTTCAAAGGATCTCTTCTTGGTCTAGCCTTGTTGATGAATCTGGCATAGTTATGGTAGCCTAGGCAAAATGGTTTTTTCTCCAAGATATGTAATGAAGAATACAGAAATTAGTTTATATTTTAATTATATATTTTTATTGAAGTGGCCACTGAAATTTGTTTTTTGTGTTTTAGTTTCTGCTTGTTTTTGTTTGCCAGTTGTGGCAAAACCAGAAATATAGTCCTGGCTCCAAAGAATAAGTTTTTAGGTCGGTCTTGCAAGTTTTTCCGCAAGAAGGTTTTTGGGCGTGATGCTTAGATCGTCAAAAATCATAACAATGGTTTTTGACATCATGACATTTCTTCCATTTTAGGTATTAGGGTGCATTCATAACCAAACTCATGGTGTATTTTGATTTTACATTTAAATTTTTATTTATTATCAAATCAAAATTACTGGATGTAAAAATCAAATCACACGTTTTAATATGGCCGCTTAAATAAAAAATAAAAATAATATATATACATAAGTAATAAAAAAATAAATAAAATAAAATAATATATATTGTATAAGGTACATAACATACGTTATACAATATATAATTTTTAACACGTGTGACTATCACAGGTGAAGATCTTTTTTCTGAGGTCAAATCAGTTACTCCAGTATATCTTTATTAATAATAATTTATACTTGGGTTTATGAAAAGTATACCAATTGAAGTGGCGATGAAATTATTTAGGTGATAGCTGATGAGCAAAATTATCACATCAGAACTTTTGGACAAATGAATAAAAAAAAATATTTAGAACAAATATAGAAGCTTAGTATTATATATAATGATTATATTTATTTAGGTCTGTTTTGCTATAATAGTTTATGGAGTTAATCTATATATATTAGTGCAGTGAGTCAAAATATAGAGGACTTATATTTATCATGTATCAGCATATGGCGTACTATGGCGTGCTAGGGATACCCTATTCTTCATGCTATTTATACACTCTTATACCCTATAACTATCGTAGGAGAAACCTAAATGTAATACATTTCTATACCGATTGAGACACCTTTATATAACACTGTCATCCTATTTATATATGACTGATATAGGTCACACGTATTTATATATAATATAAATAGGATTGTATTAGCACATAATCTAATAAATATAGTAATATCAGTAGCTAGGGTTTTGGCAAAGAGTCTCAGGATAGACTATATACTAATATAGTATCATAACCATGAATTGCGTAGAAAGTACCAGAATATAAGACAAGACGTAAATACGATAAGGTCCTAGATCATATATATATAATGCCCTATCTATATAATTATACATATAATATACGGCGTGATAATTGAGAAAGTGGATAAAAAGTATAATAGAAAGTATGGGAAATATAAATGAAGTGTAAGTGTAGTTTTCCATTGTAACTTTACCTATGTGGAAACATGATAAATTGGTGATGCATATAATGAGCGGTATATATGATCCTAATGATCAAGAGTTGATAAAGTAGAAATTTATAAGACTATATGCTGGAAAGACTAGTAGTAATGAGATTTCTGCAAAGGAGGAGATATACTTACGACTAGAGGTGCTTGTTCCTGTGTAAGGGTTCGCTAGAAGGTATACACTAGAACACACGGCCTCATATTTGGTGCACTCTTTAAGAAGAAGTGGTCACCGATTCAGATGTCATGTAGTAGAGACGCTACTGTATGCCCGATTGTATGAGTAGCGGCACGCAAGTGTTCGTTTATAAAAGTCTTGCGTAATAGTATGACTCGCATCATGCGCATTGACCCTTATCAAGGCGACAGTAACATCTGTAGTCGTGTGTCGTGTAAGCGAAAACGCGCATCCACCAACATACAAGATCTGATGATCAGATAAGTGAATTGCTGGAGCCCGATTATTAAGAAGGTGAACTATGCCAGTCATCTAACTTTCAGCGAAAAATACTACGAGCCGCAGATCTAATCAAGCTCCTGTGAGTCGATCCAGAATGAAGTATATCTATCCCAAATACAGTAGACCATGTACTCGAGGAAAAACTTCAGTCTTATACAACAATTGCACATGCTGGTGGTTTCACTTAAGGTCTGTACAATTAAAGTGATCCTCTATATATTAATAGGTCACAGAGTAAAGATATTTTGGAAGTCAACTTGTGATTGTCTTTCCATAACGATATACGCAAATATTATAGTCTGAAGGGTGTAGAAGAATTCTGTGAATTGTTCTAGTATAGTACAATTAATATGACATTGATATAATATAGTATATAGCTATTTTCATATAGATAAATATCGATACAGGAATACTTGTATTTATATTTTATTATTTTTTTTTTTATTTTTAGGTACTACATCTCTGGTTCGCAATGAAACAACGTCAAGAGTTAAAATAACGTATCACCAATTTATTTCTTACAATTTTTGATTCAGATATTTTAGTTATGCTGATAGAGTATAGGTATCAATTATCTACTAAATTGGTGGGAGTACTGAAGTAGTAGGTGATAAGCTCATCGCATAAGGAGTGGATATGAGACGAGGTGATAGAGAGATAGGGTTTAGTTATTAGAATAATATATATATAAATGGAATAAAAATAACAACAATGAAAAACAAAAATATAATAAAATAAAAAAAAGATTGTCAAGGAAAGCATTTGTAAGTGAACGAGGCTGTAATAATTATGAAATTTAAATAGGATGAAAATGTTGAAACGTAGGAGAGAGAGAGAGAAGAGACTGATAAAAAACTCGAGCTATCAGTAGGCTGTTTCCATTGAACACGTACACCTCACTCCGAGACATATAAACATACTTTACGAACAAGTCACAACAACATGAGAACTAACACAACGACATACGGCCGTTTACGGGCTACTCGCAATAGTAATCAGAGAGATAGAAAATAAGCTAAATCAACAATAAGAACTGTTTTCTTACGAAGTACGCCATTCTGGCGATCAGAGAATTAGTAGAAAAAAAATTACGATGTTTTTTTCCCAAATCTTCACTGCTGAGTATACACACGGGGGACGACTCCGATAATTACGATCTCGCTACTTATATATAACCTATCTAAAAAAAACTACTCATATCCTGAGAGTTAGCTATATACACACAATAAGCAACGCCAACACTCACACTAAGAGAGCATCTTACAACTCACACTCTACAGCTACGAGCGAACGAGCTCAAGACACACGTAGAGGCGAGTACGACTACATCACACCCGTCCCTATATCACTTCATTCTGAGGCACCGTACGCCCTTAGGTATCCGACCCATGAGCGCACAGATGACATAAAACCCCGTATGCTTTCACAAACCACGCCTAACAGCACCAATAGTCAGCAAGCTCGCAGCTATGACCAAGATAGATACTCAGAAAACATGCACACACCCTACAGATGACATACATTGCCAACCTAGCAATGCCACGGCTAGCAGCCTACAACGATTATAGCACAACATACAGCGCATCAGTTATCTATAAGATAAATACATAGCTCCAAAACCAGCAGGAACGCCTGAGACAAAGAATCACACACGTCAGCATACAAAAACAGGCTTCATTCTGTTGATGTACTAGTATGCACACTACGCAGCAAGAAGCGCTGAGCAACATCTGTGTAGAGAGCTTATAATGTTATGGACATCACACAGAACACTCGACGTTGGACGAGCGTGGAGGCTGGGATGTTGTAATATAGTAAGAAAAGGGGGGAGATCACATAGTAGTAACACAACCAGCACAGTCCATACGATGTAGAGTCTAGAAGCTCAACGACTTGCTATTGAGCAAGAAACTCTCTACGCTTCACTCACGAACAGACACTAGAACGCAACTGTGCTGTCTGGAACAGAGAAGAAACGCATTTTTTTATGGACACATCAGCCAGATAAGTCCTGAAATGGAACAGCACTAACTAAGAAAGCACATAATCCCAGTCAATTCAACGGAGACAAAACGTTCTTTAGTCGCCATTATGAGAGATTATAGACTATTAGTACATGCGATTCCACGTAGGAATATAAATAACAACTGGCTCAGCGCAGCTTATGCACTGGAGTCACGACACGACAGACACCGGAGAGTAATATCTTGAAGGAATAGTTATTTCCTGATGTGACGTAATATCTCACAACATGACGAGATCAGAGAAAATTTAAGGCTATTGTTATTTATTTAGTTTGAAGGAAAAGAATGTAGAATAATATCATTCTACTCATATATACTGATAAAGATATACACCATCGAGCTATATAATTACGTTCTGCACACTCCTAGAGGAACTGTATAGGTTATTTCTATGTAGTAATTATCTATATAGTAAATCTAAATGAGAGGTATACGTAAATACCGCAAATCAGACTCACGTTTGGGGCACCGAAGTGGCTATAAAACGTTAACTCATTCATGACTATTATTAGACAGAGGGTATTCCTAGCGAAATAGACTCACTGAAGTAGGTATGATATAAAAAATACCCAGATCATAAGATCGTAATCAGTAAAAGGAAACAAGCAAAATATTACCATGATATTATTAACAATGAAAAATTGGAATAGGAGTGAAAGTTAAATGAAAAAATTGATTTAAATATGGTCTAGAATGTTAGGTTGATTTCCAAAACATTTAGGGATAACGCCAGTTAAATGTAGCTATAAAAACTCCAAAATGAGTCAATGGTCGATCTAAGGGAACTGGTGAGGTACATCGAGTAGGCAAGCTGCTTTGTGTGAGATAACATGTCATCATATGAGACACGCGACAATAAGTATACCAACTTAGTGGAGGTTGAGTCGAGTGTCGTAAGAGAGTGTGCAGAATCACGTAGTTCAACAAATGAGGATCTTTCTTGAGAACGCAGGTGAAATAAAGAGCTGAGGAGAGGAGAAAAACTTCTAATATAATAGCAATACATTATAATAGTTATTATAGGTACTAGATTCCTCTATAGAATCTCTAGAATGATTATAGATAATGAAGAAGAGTGAGGTATAGATGATGAAAGGAATTGAAAAAAGCCAGAAGTAGGCATCGTTAATTTAATGAATATATGAATTTTAGTTGTTGACTAACAAGTTGGTAGACGATAAAGATTTATATTATAGAGAGCACTATATACTTTTACAAAAAGAGTAGAGCGAAGCCATTTCAAAAGTTACGTAAACACATCCCTATTCATTGCTGTGTATCTAGAAACATAGCACAAAGGATTAGTATGCTTTTGTTTTACTGTTTTAACTGCTTTAACTCGTAATGTTTTTACTAAGCATACAGATTATATATTATAGCTGTTGTACTATACAATTCATAGTGTTTCCGTCAATAACTCTTACACCTCTTGCATAGTACTGTAAAACTGTATAAGATCTCGAGAACATGACCTTATAAGCAGTAAGAATCAAGTAAAGAGTGCAAAGTAGAGGATGTTCGCTACCGTAGCAACAAAAGCGCGATCTAGCTACTAGCAGTCTATTGTTCTGTTAACTTTTCATTGCTTTAACTAGCATTAGCAACTCGCTAGAGGATATGTTTTATCTCATATTATGACTTATAATCATATAGTATATATATACTATATTATATATTAATAATACATAACCTATTATAAGCTAGTATAATATCAGTAAATCAATAAGTAGGTGTATATACTATATACAATCATAAAGGGATTATAGTCTGACTTTTGAATGCAGCTTACTTGAAGTTTTCAAAGATAGAATAGGAAACGTTAGATTAATTGATATATATTATTATATACTAGTATCAACTCATAGATACATTAATTCACTGCCTCTTTACTACGGATCAATATTTCAATCAACGAAATATCTTCTGTTGTCTATATGTCTATTTTATTTATGTTTATTTTCTGTATATTTTATTCTGTATATCTACTGCATATAACCTTTATCAAACTACAATACCTTCTTCGGAAACATTGCAAGTCAAGTTTTCTAAATGTATGAGTTATTTTATTCTTTCAACTTATGAAGAATTTTCTCTAAAAATTTATTTTTTATTTTCAATATATAACACTTAGTGTTATTTAACTTCATGCCTATTGTTATTATTATGATTCACAACTCACTCACACACATACCTATGCAGATGAACAGTCACTTCCGCACGAGTTCACACTTACGGCGCACACACACATACACAACATACACACTTATCACACACCCACACACATAGGAATATATGCCAACACGTAGCATTCATTCTTCTCACACGCACCCTGTTTAAACATATCAAAATAGTTTTTTTGTATGAACATAACGTTAATCTTATTAAAACATTTACTCATGGTTTTAATTAAAGCACGTAGGAGCTATGTTAACGCTGAACTAGGGCTACCCGTGCATCTAATTTATGACTAGAATGATTATTAATACTAATGATTGAATCTGTCATTGGGAAACCACTAGATTCGTACTAGAATAATATACAATACAATTTCTTTGAACAAAGAATTTGGAGTCTAATTATCATCACTGTTACTCACTCCTCTTGTCTCTAATTTGTAATAGTATCTTATAACTAACTCAAGTTTTAAAATATAATTTTTAACTAACATTCTATGCAACTTCTTTCACACTTAAAAACCAGCATTTCATCACTTTTCATTCGTGCTAGCGCTATAACGAGTAACATCTGAGTAACAATAAGAGATCATAGCTGGAGACGAGACAGTAGTTTGAAAGACCCACTAGCAGACGCCTCTGCACACCAAGGCTATGGGCCATCATATAAGAGTAAGATACTTACTTGACTTACTGCTTTAACACGACAATCATCTTTTAAGTACCACATGTATAATGTATGAATAATAGGACTAAAAATATAGTATATTCATTTCCTGTTAAAATATAACATAGTATTATATACATAAATCATTCTAGTGATTTATTATTCCAAAATAACTAATTATTACTTACATTTATATATATTACATTATACTAATAGGTTAAACTTAAGGGATAGATTGATAAGTTTTTTAATATAATTATGTAAATTTACTTTATTAATATTACTTAATTATTATATATATTATATAATTAATTCATTAGCTATCTATGTTACATTTGACCCACGAGTGTATTACCAACACCAAAAAACACACAACAACGTAATCAATCTTTATTCTACTTGACCAGATGACAGAAGCCTAGAAGGTCTCATACCTTCATGAAAAATGTGTTGAACAATATACTCACTCTCTAGGCACTAATATAGATTTAGCTTTAGAGATTTAGACATGAACTGAATCATACTTTTCGTGAGTATTCCTTGCCGAGGAACTAGAGTCTGTAGTAGAGTCTCCCTAATAACCATAGGTAAGCAATAAGGTATGAGTCAGAATATATAGACGAAATGCAAGAGAATCGTAATCGTCATTCATTAAGTTTTATAAATATATGTTCAAGACATGAGGAACTCTGAGACTAATGGATACAAAAGTGCAACGATCCTTTAGAGCAGTTGCGTAAAGCTAGGCAGATGCTATATCCTTTCTTATAGGTGTATGGATTAGTATAAATGGAAGTAGTCAGATTAGCATTATCTGAGAGTCTTGATAAATAAGGCCGAGACGCAATAGACTCCACGCATTACAGTGATTATAAGTCGAAGATATAAATAAGTTGTATGATAGTGCGCTTTGCATAGCGGTTTATGCAAGATATGTAGAACACTAATATGTTTTGCCTCTTTCATATCCTGAAGCCTTACCCTGTGATTGAATTGAAAATTAACTTAGTTCTTTAGTACTCGCTTAGATGAATTGATCGAGACAGTGTAGTGGTTGGTAATTATCCTTTTAGGCCCAACTCATTTTAAAAAATCAATAGTCGGTTATATAGCTGATGATAGTATTACAGCAGGAGATGCACAAGTCTTAATATAATAACATATCATGTAATTAAAAGTGTCTTCGTATTTCTTAGACTAGAGTGAGTATATACATATTTGAGTGAGAGATGAATATTACACATTAGAGGAACTAGAATTATTAATCTTTCTCTCAAAATGAAGTAATCATTAATTCACAATCAGAGATATTATAGTAGACATCACCAGATGCAAAGCCGAACTGTCTAAAGAGCGCCACAGTCAATGAGGACGAACACCGGTGGGAACCGACGCATGAGTATTGCCAGCACGAGACGTATATTATTACGTACGACGGAGTTATGGCAGTGAAAATATGGTTATGTGCGAGCACGTGTGTATGTAATGAGTCGAAAAGTGGTAGACTTGACAGCCATACATCCTAAGAGAGATTTAGTTATTATTAGGCGATTAGTCTTATGATTGACTATAATCTTAAATGTACACTGGACATCCCAACACAAGAACAACACACACAACGTGCTTCACTCCTTACAGATTAACGAGACTTGGAGAGCAACCTACTGAAAAAATGTGGTGAGAATAAACTTACTATTAGGACCTATAAATCTCTACGAGTCCTAAATTTAGGATAATCGCTTTTTGTACCAAGGCTCTCCGGGCCTGATTTACAGGACCTATACCAGTCAAAAGGGTGATTGGCCAGTAATAGACAAGAATTCGTGGAGGATCAATTTATCATATTATTCTTGTTTACTAAGATAATATTATTTCAAGATATCTCTCGACACAAGTGAGACTGGATCGGATAAAGATCTTAAGCAGGTAAGAAGGAACATGCTTTCCTTTCTTGTGCATGTGGCTGTGAGTAATCCGTGATCTCTATATGGCCGCGCATGTAATTGTCGATGAATCGGTTTACCTCTGACTTATTAAGAGCGCTTATTACTAAAGTAAGGTAAAACATCGCCTTTTTTCAATAATACCGCTGAATGCTCGAGCATTGATCCCTGTCGATTGTGGACTGAAATATTAATCTTCAAATATCTTTCTAAACTTAGTATTGAAGTCATGGTGTGTACTCTATCATTGATTTTTAGCGGCTCATACTCATTTTAGAAATGCATATATGCACAGTCCGTTTTACAGCATGTTAGAGCCGGTGCACAAGTTATCTGATTCTGTATTAAAAGTGTTAGATTTTAGTTATTATACGCTCAAGTTGTAATACTCATATTTATAAAAATCGACATACTATTGAGAGCAATAGATTATTTAATTTTACTTAGAATAGATTAAGCTAATTAATTATATTAGACTTATAGTAGATCACGTGAAGCCACGCAAGAATAATGTAAGTGGAATAATTGTTTTTCTGAATAGATATAAGATAGATGTTGATATATGTTCGATTAAAATAAGCATGTTATGAATTAAGCAGTGAAGAACTTAAATTTTGCTACATTTTCATACTTATTACATGGTAAAGATGATGTAAGGATGTCAGTGAGGTCAATAAAACTAAATATGTGCTCCTTGCATATGTGAGGAGCAGGTATAGGCTAGCTAAAAGCAGCTTGCTTATGATTTACTGATTTATTGCTTTAAGGTAGCGTAAAATATATGTTTTAATAAAATTTCATAAAATTTTAGTAAAAAATTTTTACACTTGATAGTTATGAAATTTATAACAAAGAGTATTTAACAGTTAATAATAAATTTCTTTGTTCAAAGATAAATGATTGATTTATTATAGAAGTTTTAAGAAACTTGAACAATAATTTTAGTTATAATTAACGAGTAATATAAATGTACGTTGGTTTAAAAGGAATAATAAACATAAACTGTTGTGGGATGGATAAGGTGTGGATATTTATCCAGTAATCATATATATTACATAATGCATCACTTGATGGTGTGAATATGTGTTTAAACAGGGTGCGATAGTGATGAATGTGTCAGTGTGTCTGTAGTGGTGTGTATGTGTGTGTGACGATATAGTGTGTCGAGAGCGTAGTATATGTTACTAAAGCAAGTTTGTTTAAATAATAATAAAATAGCCCAGGCATGATGTAAATAACACTAAGTATAATAATCAAAAGAAATTTTAATAAATATTTTGAAATATAAATAATCAAATAAAGAGAGCTAACATGTAGAAAAATAAGATTAATAACTAATAATTAAATAATTACTATCACAATATATTTAATTTAAGGAATAGGAATAAAAAAGTATTAAAACATATAATAATAATAAATACTATTTTGAGAGTAAAGTGTTAAAATATATTGTTGAGTTTAAAGCAGGATTGGAGGAGAGCACAATATGAGTTAAAGCAGTAAAAGCAGTATATTATATAAAGCAGTAAAGCAGAATAATTTTAGTTATAATTTAAAAAATTCGCTTGCTCTCAGGTAACACCTCATAATTGATTAAATATGACTCCTTTATCATGCTATAGAAGTAAGGTATAGTAATGTTTGAGATAAAATTAAACTATTAAAGTTAAAGATTGGCAGTATGAACATATGAGTAGCGCAGATAAAAAAGTCAGTAGAATAACAAAAGGCATTAAAATCTACATCAACTACTGTTGCTACGAGAGTAGAACCAAAAATCTTTTCGTCATATACAATGATATTACTAGATTTACTAGTTAAAGTTGATAATGGATGGTAATGCCTGTGGAATAGTCAAATATATTTTAGAGTTTTAAAGGAGTTGTCGAGTTACTATGCAGTATACATTGAAAGCAGGTAATGAGGATGTAAAACAGAACGAGACTTGACTGATGACTCTTTATAAGTTGAGAATAGAGTAGATCAGACGCTAGAGTATTGAAGTTTACTGTATTTGATTCCCCTTAAACTGCTTGTGAGGAAGGAATCACTCTAGTTATTAAAGCTATCTCAAGTTTAAAGCATGTTTAAAAAAAAAGTATTATTAGATAAATAATCATATGAGTTTTAATGAGCAGTAAAGCCAGTAAATATACAATAAGTACATACTAATCAGCCTTTGGTATGCTAGGTTAATTAACACCTCTTTATAAGCTATCACTTAGTTTAAAAAATACTTATTTAAAAAAATTTCGTATTATAGAGTATATATTTCTATAATATATAAATTTTAGTAAAATTGCAGTAAATATTAAATGATAATATATACATATAAATCAGTATCACTACTCTTCGACTTTTTCTTCTATACTTTCTACTCATTCTACGTTTTCTTGTTTTCATTATTATATTGTATATAAATTATGGATATAACTATATATATAGAGCTCCGGAACTTCCATTAATAGTGAGGTAAGTATTATCTAATATTATCAGATATGCTTAAAGTGAGAGATCTTTTGGTTGAGAATATTTTCATGAAAATGATTCGATTTCTAACAGTTCGAATTAGGGCGATCTCACAAAGGGATTGTGAATTAGTCGCTGTGCTTAGGTCGCCGAAGTCTTAATCCTATAGCACGCACCAACGACGCTCCTCAGATGGAAGCCATACTCTCTGCTTCCTGGAGTCACAAATGGATCTCTAGGACGTTCTCTATGTGCTCTAAGTAGTTAAGGATGCACTATATAGTATAATATATATATATATATATTATATATATACTCTCTAGGTTAGGTATAGTTTTCGTGCATATATACTTTAACATGATAGAGCTATAGCTATACTATATCATCTTACCCATATTAGTAGTAGTATATATAAATATATATACCTTATATATATTCTTTAAATTCTACGTATATATATATATACTAGGGATTCTATATATATCACCAGAGGTCTTTGCTTACTAGGCGCATAGATCGCCAGACTGAGTGCGTCGAATCGAGTAGTGATTATCGATATGCTAGCGAGTGGAGATAGTAGTGATAACTATGGCGAAGCGCTGGATTGGTGCTAGCGCGCTGAGTGTAGCTGTCCTAGTAGATAGCCGTATATATAGCGAAGGATCATTCGATGTTGGTATGTGGTGTTTGTGTGTGTGTATGTCGCTGATACGGGCTGAGGAGCGATACAGTGAAAACCTATGGGGTGGGTCAGATATGTGTGTATAAAAACGATCCTAGCGTCTTGGTGTGTTGTGTATAATACCCGCTTTGGCAGCGGTGTGGGCGTGCTAAGTGCATAAATACCGTCACTATCCATTGTGTATTCGTAGGCGTGGCGTGATAAATATCACCGGTGTAGAGCTAGTGGAGTGGATATGCATATCTAGGTTGTTGGTAGTGTATGCGTGTGTATAATGTGAGTATGGTGTATGGTAGAAGTATATAGCTTGAGATTGCGAATGTATGTATTCTATTCGATGTAGGATGTGTATGATGTGATATAATAGTGTAACATAATAGTAGATAGTGATAGTAGTGTCACGAGTGAGGTGATTGTAGTCTCTATGGCGAGAGTGGGTGTATGCATAGTAATCTTTCATTGGCTATGGATTAGGATCAAGGTTAGGTATGTGTGTATATAGGAAGAGCGGCTGTAGTGTCGTCATGGTATGAGTGTTTTAATAAGTGATTGTAGCTGTGTACCGGCTGTCAGTTGTACTTAAGTGTTGTCTACATGCTTTAGTGGGTGTATATTTGTAGTGTCATATAAGTATTACCTCACTATTATACTTGTCGGATGTGTAAGTGTGTCGGATATATAAGGTATGTTCTGTAATCGGTGTGTGTGTGGTGTGTATACAATAAGTAGCGTATACGGGTGTTGTAGGTAGGTGTGTGGTGAGTGAGTTGTGTAAGTAATGTTTTATAATGCATATGAGTTTGTTGTAATGGAAAAATTGATAGCTTCTGATTCTATCTCCCTCTTACAATCTCAGATTGTATATATAAATATATATAAAGCTATCAATATTATTGCATGATCAGTATATATATATATAGAGCCTCATCCCTTATTAGATGTATTTCAGCGACCTTACTTAATATAGTATATATCTATCAATACAACTATACTTTCGATACCCTCCTTTTATTAATTTATTTATATACTTTTATTCTTATACTGCATTATTATTAAATATCACTCATTCTCCAGCCAGCTGAGTATATTCATAATATGCGTCCACTACTATTGCAAACGACTGTGCAGATCATATATATAAATATTCCAGATTTAATTTGGATGAAAATAAGTATGGAAATTACGCTTATGTACTTAGATATTTTTGCTATATACATAATTAAAATAATGATTTATATATATATAGTATCAATTTGTTATTATAACTAATAATGGGCATTTACATAGTAGATACGCTAATCTTTAGTATATAATAGTATTAAATATATATCATATTGGCCAGAGTGGTTACGGGTCGTAGTTACCGTTTCGGTATTATAGTGACTTGAGGCTATATATATTATATATATATATATAGGTCATCATTTATTTTTTAAAATTATCCCTAGCAATTCTCATTTATGTATCATATCTTGTGGGTAGCGAATAAACAAATTTAAACATATTTGCATTCATACACGTATATACATACAAAAATCTATGCATATATATACATAGTAACAAACATACACATACGCATGAGGAGCATATACTAATGGCTAAGTAGTATAAAATAGACATGATATGGTATGATCACTATCACACTTCACCTTTAAAGAGGACGGGCTATCAGGGGTATTCAGGATACCTGTTTAGAAAACTATTCCATGAAGTAGTCAACTATAATATATATATATATTATATTATATATATAATATATATAAATATATATATTATATATATATTAATATATATATATATATATTATATAATATGTGAGTGTGTGTGTAATTATTGTATATATCAATATACATTACACACACACTATATATATATATATCAAGATATATAATATATATATATATATATTTAATATATATATTAATATATTATATATAATTATATTAATATATATATTATTTTAGGTAGTATAAAATTCATAGTACATTATATATGATTATATATAATAGAGTATATAGGCTACGCTATTTGAAAAATATAATCACTTATATGAGTACACGTTACATTAGTAGTTAACTACTAATATGATAATTTATACTTATGGATGGCTCTTGTATGATGAGGATTACAGACACTTGCCATGTTATAACTTTGGCATTAAGCCGATTTTAGTTAAAACACACTAGACTCAAGATCGAGAGAACACAATGAATCCAGCAGTCAGCACCTTACATAAATGTGTTAATAAGATTTGAGCACGTTATATTTCTGCTGAATATAGATTATGTTAGTATACGGTTGTAGTATGAAGAATGAATGGACGTGAGGATGAATGAGATAAGTATTACTAAATGTGTGTTAGTGTTGAGTTGAAATGCAAAGTGATAATATAAATTGATAGTGAGACTCTAAGTGTGTATGGTTAGAGCGTATAAATCGTTACTAATTATGTATAAGTTATAATTTTAATGATAACGAATATACATACATAATCTAGAATCACATTAACTGTGAGAGATTAACATAAAGCGCTCTTTGTATAATATATTCTTAAACGGGTAGATTGAGCAAAATATACCGACTTAAAATTAGAAGACATGTGTCTCGTTTAGTTCAGTACAAAGAAAGTGACAAATTTTTATTTGGATGCGAGGAGAATTTACTGAATATGTATCTGAAACAATGGAAAGGAAAACAAAAATTAAAGCCTTGAGTGTTTCTTTACGACAGATAGCTTTTAAGGTACGCAAGAAATCTGGTATGCGAGGAAATGTTTTTTCTCAGACGGTTGATGCATATTTATTTATGTGGTCGAAGATTATTTCAGGCTGACGACACTGAGATAAAATCCAATGAGATGATACTCTATTAATGAACTAATAGTTAAGATAACGATAAAATACATACACTAATAATAATAAGTAACTGATTTAAGTGAAATAACTCATTCAATAGAGTACATATCCTCAGGTTTTACAGCAACTTTTTATTCTCGTCCATACTTCACTACATGCGATGTAAAGTGTGAGGTTAAGGTTCAAGGGAAGAATATAGAACAGCCTATTTCCATTAGGGCGGGCATCGAGAGCCGATGAGAGGAACAGAGGGAGGGACGAATGTCCCACCCCAAGTCGTACCAAAAACTAGTAAGTACAAAAAAACGAGACGCGCACTCCGACAGGTAGCCTGAGTATTCTAAAGCAGGAAACAAATACACTCATAGGCGTATCTGGTTAGTCTTTAAATCTGAATTACAACCGATGCTTTCGTAACATACGAACTACGAGTGTCATGATTATTAATAACCTATTATATATATATACTATACTCACTCTATCTCAATTTTAGTATACCTCGCCTATGCTATTACTTATATATATATATCTATATTAAAATAATATATAAGTATATATATATATATATATATATAATATTATATATTATATATATATAATAAATATATATTATAATATAAATATATATACATATCAAGAAATAAAAAATATAATATATATCCCATATATAATTTTTGTTTGAAAAGTCATTTTCATTGTAATACTGATATGTAAATAATATATATTAAAATATTATCGATACTATTTAGAAATCATGTCAGTTATTTATACTCTAGGTATAACTATAAATTGCATTGATTAGTAATTCAATATACTAGCAATATATTTAAAAAAAAAAAAAAAAAAAAAAAAAAACTGAGAGACGGTAGATCTAAATCATATACATATAATATTTATTTATGAATCATGTCGCGTATCACCACTTAAATTTCATTGTAAGTAATATCATATACTAGCATAATATATATTCGAAAAAAAAAATACAAAACTAGACGGAGTAATATATATGTACTGAATCGATTTAATTGACTATGTTAGGCTAACACATATTGTTGCATGACGTTTTTTTTAATATTATTTGTATACTTTTCTTAGGCTTATTTATTCATATTATTTTATTTATTATTTATTTAAAACAATACCTCAGAGTGAAATAAATAATGAATATAAAAGTAAATTACATTATAATATATATATTAACATTAAGTAAGGGTTATGTTTTTAATAATTTTAAGAGGTGTGAGCTGCTTAATATTAAAGTTTCAATTTGATTTTAAGCATTTTCACTTTAATTTTATGAAATGTGTTCGAATTCAAACAATCGAAATCGATATGTATATGAAGGTGGAAGCTGATAATCTACATGATCCTATATATTAATATATAATAATATTATATATATATATATATTATATAATATATCTATATAATATATAATATATATATATATATATATATATATATATTATATATATATTATTATAATTAATATATATAATATTAATATAATATATTATATATTATATATATATATATATATATATAATATATTATATATATATATAATAATATATATATTAGTGGTATGGACATGACATGGCGATATAGAACTAATGAATATATAATTATAATATATTATATCATAGATTATATATTATTATATATATATATATATATATATATATATTCATATTATATTATATAATATATATATATTATATATATATATATATATATATTTATATATATTACATATTAAATTTGAAAGAAACAAAAATTTTCCGACTAGTAGTGTTAAATAATATACCTAATTATTTAATTATAATAATAATAATAATATATAATAATAATATAATTAATAAATAAATAATAACTAATATTATATAATAAATAAATAATAATAATAATAATAATATATTAAATAATAATATAATAATAATAATTATAATTAATATATATATAATAATAATAAAAAAATAATAATAATAAGGTATTCTTATTGAGAGGATTGATAAAATAGAGCCCAAATAAATATATTGTAAGAGGTAATCAGTTGGATATTACTATATCTATAAATAATTGAGATTATTATGAAATATCTTAACATGAAAAGAAAATATTTATAATAATATCATACGCTAATGTCACATCCTTAAATGAGACCTTGAGTCAGAAAATAGATAGAATAAAATAATATATAGTATAACTAATCGATAGGTGAAAGTAACTATATATATTTTCGACTGGTTTTCTTGACACTAGCTAGGCACTAGTAATTGTATATTCAGACTGCCTTACTACCATTGCACTAGAATATTTCGACTAAATGACTCATTCCTGACTCCTGTATCTTGAGACGATTTTCTTCTTACTGGACAAATTGTCATCTGCAGTACTATCACTACTTCTCGAGATCAAAAATCAAGACTACCGTCTTATTCTGCGACTGTCTAAATATACCTCGCACTAGCGTCGAGCTGTAATGATTAATACATTATTTATATATTAATACAAAAAATAATAAATAGATGAGAAATATAAGGTAGCTATAAAATACTAGGATAAGGGACGTATTTACTAGTATCCTATTTAGAGTATATATATACCCATAAATATAATAGTAATACGGATAACCATATATGACACAATAATATAATACACTATATATATATAATATTATATAAATATAAATGATAAAATAATATAATAATATAATATATAATAATAATAACAATATATTCATAATTTACAATAATTGAGAGCCATTTATATTTAATGTTAATTATCTATTGTAATATTATTTATATATTACTAATATATCTAATAATTAATATATATAATTAAATATATAAATATAATATATAAATATATTCATAATAATCAATGGATAATTAATATCGAATTTGATTCCGGCTATCGGTTTTAACGTTATTTTGAGAGAAATTTTTTCTTCTTAAATTAATGTTAAATAATAATGAATAAATTAATTTATTAATTTACCCGAGAGATGTTAATATTTGTGGATATGCTGAGTTAGTACACATTAAGTATTATCATATATGATGTTTATATAATTAATTTATATATTATAATAATTAAATATATTAAATTAATATATATATAATTATATATATAATTATATAATATTTAATAATTTTTTTAAATTAGAAATAACAATAATATTTCGTTTATAATTTAATCAATATAATTTAAATATATAATATATATAGTAAATTAATATTAATATAATTATTATAATAATAATAATAATATAGAATAATTATATATATATTTAAGCCACGAAATACTTTTATATATATAATAACTAATATAACATATAGTATCATATATAATATCAATATTTAATAATATTCATTATTGTATATATAATAATTATATACTAAATATAATTATACTTATTTTTACAATAGTCAATATAATATATTAAAAAAAAAAAAAGCATTTGGAAATTTTTCAGAATTACAAAAATATATTTAATAGTAAAATAATAAGTCCTCTATCATGACAAATTATATGTAATGTGAAATTAATATAATATTAATGCATTTGTATAGTTATAGATTGTATAGTGGTAGTATAGTGACAGTATAGTGGTTATAGATATGTGTATGTGGTAGGTGTGCAATGTGTGTGTGTGTGTGTTGTGTGTGTGTGTATGTGTGTGTGTGTGTGTGGGTGTGTGGTGTGTGTTTTGCACAATTATAACTTTTAACTCAACTTAAGATATGAATAATTTCAAGCAAACCGAACGCTGAGGGTCTTTATATAAGAATTCATACATAGTTTGGTAGTATCCGAAGCAGGAGTTTTGAAACACACATTAAATACTACTTTTTAAGCATGTTAACATTCCTGTAGTACAATAGTCAAAAACAATCAACAAGCATAATCTTACTAACTATTTGTAATATTATCTCAAGAATACCTGTATTTGTCAATAGTGTATAACATCGTCCATTGTAGCATCGATATATGTTAAAGTGTATAGAGTTATGTAGCCCTCCATTAATTAAGAGCCTCATGGCTGCTCGCATCTGCCTACTCTCATATCTCTCTCATTCCGCATACTCTCTTCTCTCATCAGCTCTAACAATACAACGTCTCTCACTCAATCTTTTATCTCTCTGAATCTCGACCCTTCACTCGAGAAAACTCATATCTCTCTCTCTCGGATTTTTGCATTACCACTCTGGGAGGCTTCTTATATAAGCTTCTTTTTTGTCAAGTGTAATATATTCAATTTACTAGCACCCACAATATATCATATTACTAATGATCTCCCTTAATCTCAATTCCCATGGGATAGGTATGGAGATATCTCATATTAAGCGGTGGGTTTCAGCAAAAAGTGATATAACATGATATATATATACTAACTATATATATTTTTGATCATGAAACAATGTCTTTAAGACCTAGATATTATATATTATATCATTAATATATAACTATATAATATATTTGATATAATATGAGATAATAAAATATCTTCCTTTATTTAATACACTACAGGAAACTTATATATTATATATATATATATATATATATATATATATATATATATATATTGCGATGTGAATAATGTGTGAAAAGTCATTGATCTGTTACATAAACAAGACTAGAATGGAATAACGTTAACTGGGCTTGCTGCAACAAAGTATAAGTTCTGGTTATATATATCAATCTCCTGGCTACATGTAATTTAGATGTCCTCCTAGATCCATATCCAGAACGATCAGTGCGCACTGTGCATAAAGTATATTGAACTTAACAGTGTATCAAAGATTTTCTAACTATATACAATAGGTACATAATAAAAAAATAGTCATAGAGTAAAAATACTAATAATCGTGATAATAATACAAATATAAATATAAACCTAAAGTACTACAACAGTTGTAAATTAAAAAATTTTGTGTCACGAGGTGTGGAATTTAAAAAAAAAATACCTATTTGAGAAACGTAAAGTAATATTTATAGTGGTTGGCGTATTATTATATACTATTATATATATATATATATATATATATAGCGATATGCATTTTAGTGTCAGTTTTATAATATACTATAACTAGGCATTAGACGCCTTTATTGAGATTTTCAGCGATTTTACGCACATATAACGTTATGTTTCCAATATCGACTACTAAATATATTTATACATCATTGATCAATATATACTATGAATACTATCACTACTCATAGCATAAGCTTGTATTCGTTACATTATATGTTTCTTAGACACATAGTACATTTTCTCTTCACTGCCTATGATGATAGAACAGCAGAAACACACAATGCTCTCTAATCAATATGAATGTACTTGTTTGAGAAATACTTTTTGTCAGCCATCCCCAGTAAAGATATAATATATAATAGTAGGTTATTTTTATGATTTGAGATAAAAAGGGGTAGGCTATCTACATTTATATGAGTCTCGCAAGTAAGTTTATCCATAAGTACTATTAATATCAACTTATTGTTTATAGACAACAAAAATGCTATTTTATATCTTAGTACTCGACTGTTTTGACAAAAAGATGACTTACAAAGGTATATTACTTGAAGCTAAATGAATTGTTAAACATTTGCAAAACGCAACAGATGCGTAATTTCTTGAGAGTGAGTGATCGAGACAGGTACTTCTTTGTTGACAATGAACACACTGACTAGCGAGCATATGCATTATATTTTACTTCTCACGCACAGATGCAAAGAGTATCGGGCACGATTCTGTATACTATAAGACTAAACATCTTGGTATGTTCACACACTAGAAGCATGAAAATTGCAGAGTTGCATCGATATGTATTCCATATTTAAATCATTGAAACAATCATAGAATTCTAGTAAAGCGTTTTATTAGTGCATTGATATATGTGGAGCTCAGACAGATAATGACAAATATAGTTACGAAACGCTATATCAATCATTTACGAAGAGTAAAATTCAGTCAATATTCACAGCAGGATGATTTGCTTAGATGATTGTTTTTGGGATTGCACTTTTCTAGGTGCTTAAGCTTAACGCCAAGATGTCATAAAGCCTAAGTAGTCCATCTAATGTGTGTAATCATAACAACTAGTCAGCTTATGGATGAGAGCGGCTAAAGATTCCAGTATTTCTGCAATGATCGATCGTCGTTTATACAAGAACAATCGCACGATTATCATGATACTAGTAGGTCAATATGACATAGATCAACCTATTACACAATTCTAAAATAGACGGGACAGATCAGAGGACTTGTAGTCTTTAAACCACAAGTTCAGACCCTTTATCAATATAATAAGACAGTCTAATTGATAATCACATCAGGTTGAAATTAGTAACTCACCAACTGGTATTTCCCTACACTATTAAGCCACATAATATATCAATCTTACGTGTTGGTAATATCAACGACAGTAAAACAGGAGAGGTACACATTAATGTACATGATGAGCTCAAATAAGAATATGTAACACGCACACTAAAGCAAATATTATAAATTGAATCGGAAACAGTATACAAGATGCGTTATATTGCATGCCTAGATTCTGTATGTCAACGTTGCGTATAGTATCTACCACTTGACTGAAGCTGTGTGCATTGATGAACGAAAACCATTCAATCGAATTTTATTTTACTATTTATTATGTATAGAAGATACATACGACAATACTAGTTGATATTTAGATCTACGCTTTAGCCTCTATCCACGGGTGCACATAATTCTTTAACAAATTTAGTGAGAACTAATATATGGGAAATGTATATTTACTTGTACTCAAGGGTGATGATGTTCGAGCCTATCATGAACTGCAAATATGTATACGTCTTATTAACATTGTTAGACGAGACTATGTATTGAAATCTGAATGTTAACCTGGTTAATAGATAAGAGTTATACGAGTACATTCTGAGTACCTTCTCCAGAAATGACATTTTACTTTTGTAAGTCGAAAATAGTAGCAATAATAGCTCAACAGAATAGAATTGAATTATACATTTCCTTTGTGAGAACTTTATTTAGCTTCCGCAGTATTCTTTTAAAACTCTCATGTTCTTTTCCCTGCTACTGCTGCGCAGCCGTCGAACTCCTGACCAACCCATAGACTTTGAACTTACTTACAAACTAACACATAGTATTAATTGCCATACATATATATATACTTTCTTTTCATCTAATAAATCATAATCAATGATCGATTTATATGGAATTTGCTTATTTATACATCATGCTACTGATACCTTACAATATAGATACTTACAAACCACAAGAAATTATCTTCAAACAGTATATATTCACATTTTTCAGAATCGTAAAAACCTAATCCTAATATAGATTAATATGTCGACTAAGTTTCATCGGCTATATCACATAGTTATAACGCCAATGTAGTATACATAGTATACCAATATTTTTTTTTGCACCATATCTACGTATGAACTGAAACATATATCTATTATAGTTCTTTTTAATAATATTAATATATACCTACATATATATATACATAATTACGAATTAATCCATTGAGATTTACGGAGATACTGATTACTAGTATTCATGGTATTCATATAAATATATACTTGATCCTTATAGAATGTATGATTTTTTATTCATACTCTCATACTACTATGCAACGCACTTTTAATAATTCGGAAAGATTTAACGTAGTATCAACTGCAGGCTTCTTACTAACTCGCTTCTCTAATAAACTAGGTAAGTTCAATAATAATAATAAATAATAAGTGAATATTCCACGTAAATAATAATAATAACAGATACAAATTATGTGTCATTATCATAATTGCGTCTGTCAATGAATCTGGACCTAACTTTTGAATGTTATATTGCCAATTTGTTTCTTCAAGCTCGAGTTCAAAGTTTTGTCGCATTGGTTCGAGTTAGTTTGCACTTAGAGAATAAGATCAAGGAACATGTTTTACTGTACACCTTCCGTGATTAGATTTAGTCATAACTGCTTGTTGTCAGTTCAGCTCATAGACTGTTAGCATAGACATCAATATATCATTAATAGAGCAGAGAATAATATCTGTATGATTGCAATGGCAATACTCTATCCAGAAGAACCTAGCTGGTATACCTATATAGCATACACAGCTAGTATGAGACTCTTAACATAAGCTACCATACAATAATATGAAAACGAAAGGTATAAAATCATAATTTAAAACTATTCTTCATGCTAATGGAAAACAATCTTAAATTTATAAATTCTAGTACTATTACTGCAACGTTACATTACTCTATCTAGGCCCCCGGATTGATGTACTTCTTCATTTTCAGTTTAGTAAATCTCACCTAGAGTCAAATTGCGCATACAAAACGTCGTCTGTGCAAACATATAAGGTTCATTTTGCTTTATCTCAGTCGTACATAGAAATATTAGTTAAGAAGGGACGAGTGTGGTCAAGTGCATTACATGGTGCCTCCCTGTATATCGCCCATTTCTATCTATCTATGCTATCTATCTATCTATCTTCTATCCTCATTACTTCTCAGTCTATTATACTATCCTATCTATTATCGTATCTATCAATTTATATAAATAGCTCTATCGAGTATAAACTATGACTTTACTACTCATAGTATATATGATTGAACCAATAAGTATCTATATATATATATATTACGGGTCTCGACCTAATAAAATATGAGTAATAATATATACTTAATGTACTATGACATTATCTCTCCCACTTATATGATTTAGGATAAATCTACTGATCACATATATGAGCAAGTTATATATATAAATAATATACTATATATATATAAGTGATACATACATATACTCATTATCTACTATTAATATATTCATACTCTAATATATTATATACTTTATAGTATACATTATAAGTATATCACCTAATAGTACTAAAGCGGTCATGAGTCACGTGACTGAGAAGTAGATAACTCCTTCCGTAGAGGTATTAGATATATAGAATACACTGAATTTATTCTATATAATTAGTACTCCATATATATATATATATATATCACATATACGATCTATAATATAGCTATAATATTGCATACCCTTACTCTAATAGTTGATACTACATATGTACACTATGAGTCAATGTGTTGCAACAGTACTAAATCATTATTTATCTATATAATATATATATATATATATAATATATATATAATATATAATATTATACTTATACTCACCTAATTATATGATTATATATTATACTAGCGTGAGTCGAGGATGAGTTAGGTATTTCATAACTATCTTAACTTTGAGTAAGTAGCAGATCGTATGGAAACTTAAATGTAGATTGCGACTGCACTCCTAAAATATAAATAGTGAAATTCCACTGTCTCTCATTTTCTTTCTATTGCAACTTGATGAATAGTTTTACGAGCTCAACTAGTCTCTTTTGAAGACGTGCTATACTATCAGTGATGGAGTATACTTCGAGTCATCATATGCTATAATATTATATTATTACTTATACTCTCAATACTAGATACTACTATAGATGTATTAGTTGGATTCTATCCACATCTATAATATATATACGAGTATATATATATGGTACTTATATATAACCTTATATTATATCTTATAGGTATCATATATATATAGCAGGACAACATGGTAGTTGGGAGAGAGATAAAAAGGAGGTTTCTCACTACATTGTGCACTTAGACGTGCTATGTATTTAGCAAAGATAGTCAGCATAGTGAGGAAGTGTTTGTAATCAAACTTCAGTGAGCTGATAGGGGAAAGGATGTGATTCGTGCAGAAAGAATTCCTTCGAGTTATGCAAGTTCTTCCTCAGCGTGAGAGGAAGGAGTACTGCCTTCGACACGGTGGTGCTTTTCGTTGATTCTTCAGAAGAGAGTGCGAGTGCTTTCTTTCGTCAATTCAGATTATATATTGATGATTAACATTATTGAAAGTACTATCATGAGCTAGTGTTTCTCTCTTACGAAGGCTGCATTAAAGAAGCACTATTAGCAGGAAATGACATTCTTATTTTAAAAACATATCATCTCCGAGCTACAGGCACGAGCATCGAGTACGCGAACTCTGCTCATTGCACTGGACAAAATCAGTCGGTTCTATGGTCCACGGATCGGGAGACTATTCCCAGTTCCAACTCTAATTGGTTGTACGAAAAAGCTTAAACAACTACATTAACTTAGCCCTCAAAGAAGGAATCTTTGAGTACATTTGTTTTAAAGAGTGACCCACTCATACGTGATACTGTGGCCTACGCAAATGTCCAATGCCTCGAGTGCACCACACGTGTCATCTGTAAGAGAGTGTTTGGACAGATCGTACAATGAGTATCTTATCAAATCCAAGGAGTGTCAATATATACAACCAGACTCGATATCATTTAATGATTTACCAAAAATGACACTATATCCATCCAGAATCATCTAAAAATGACTAAGTGCGATTTGCATAACATCACCAATGAATTAGACAAAGATAAGCTGGAATGGCAATATCTATTCATAAGTAAATCCTGAGGAGAAAGGTGAGGAAGCCCACAATGCACAAGATATTTTACTACATCTATCTGAGACAGCCGAGAGAGAGCACAGGCCAGACTCGACATGATATGAGAGATAGATTGATTTAGGAGATGCAATTCGACCACCTCTAAAATAGCTAGACGGAATAAATTGATTATTTACATTGAGAAAAAAGCACACGCTACAGTTTTTAGTGAGTAGGATATTTTCGAATCCGTCATGTTGGAAAAACTAGAAAGCACTGACTCTCATTCCACTTCACATTTAAATTAAATTATCTCGGCAAGTCTTTGGTGTGTGCTGATTCCCCAGTCAGCTATCCCTAGGAGCCTTTGGCTAAGATTCAGATTATATCACGTCTTTGTATATAAAACAATGATCACGTGTAAGACAGATATGATTGAGCATAGAATGATACACGAGACTAAGATTCGAGATATGTATAACCTGGAGTTCATGAACAATATAATGTTTTATTAATAGAAAGCATTTAATCAACTGAGGCAGTGTGATTCGTCGAGAGATCAGTATCGTAAGGATCTAAAGATTTGAGAAGAAGTAAATGATTGCAAGTTGAAGTATACTGAACATATTATAACACTCTACTATATTTATTACTATATATCTCACTATCGTTAACCTTATTTTACTAGGACGATCAGTAAGTACTAAACTGGCGATACTGAATATATATAAGGCGATATATATTAGACGTATATCGATGAGAGTATATCATAATGGATATAGTCTCATCTATTCATGATACTTATTATATCATTATCATGTTCACTTCTATACTTTATATATCGAGAGTCCACTTATATAGTATCATAAATGATATACTACTATGGTAACCTGAGCTATATATTACAGAACAGCTATGTATTGGAGTGTACTTCTACATACAATGAAGATCTATTAGTACAATGATTACAGTTATAAATTCATTGCGGTTGATAATATATATTATATATATACCTATCTCACCTTATATATGTATATATATATAAATATATATATATATATTATATAATAGTATAATATATATTATATATAATATATAGTATATATATATATAATATAATATATATATATATATATATATGTATATATATATATATTCTACTAATATATATAATATATATATATACTATATATATATAATTATATATATATTATATATATATATATATATATAATATATATATAATATATAATATATATATCCATGACTGAGCATCCATTATACTTAAAAATTGACTTCATATAATATGCATTCTCTTATAAGATCTCACCATACTAGTTGTCGGTCGTAGGCTTCTCGCATAATAGTGAATACAACAATAGTATGTATGCACGCCATAGTTTAGATAGTCCGTCACGGTGTGTAAGTAATACTAAGTATCATATGGTGTCAATTGTGAAGATTACGGAGGTTACCTGCATTAAATATGTAGTGAGAATGGTTTGTCGTTCAATGCTCCCTCCCTGTGTCGGTTATTCGACTTTGATGTGGAAGGGGTGGTTATGGAGAAGTCACCAATCTCGAGGTGGCTACTGGCACCACTAGAGACAAATGGGGTAAATGAGTTTAATCGATGGGTCAGAACTGGAGATGCGAGTGGTTCATTCGTGCTGCCTCTAATTCTCGTTATTCACACGTATAAGCGGATGATTTGGTGTCTGTGTAGCGAATTTGGAAGAAGTTTTCACTTGACCGAGGGTTGGTGAGAGATGTCTGTGCTAGGGTGTGTACACGTAGTATGAGGGTTTGAAAGTAAACGTATATAAAAGTAAGGTTAGTGGTTGTGAAGTGAGGACATGTCTCTCAGCTGTGAAGTTATGTTAGATGGGTGCCAGACCAAAGCTGGAACAAGTGTTGAAGTTGTACATACTTTAAGGGTTCGAACTGTTGGATGAGAAGGAACGTATGAGTATTTGACTGCAGAGTGTAGGTAGGTAAACGTTTGTGAATGCTAGGAACGGTTCGCCGGGCAATTAAACTCGTTGGTGTGAATGTAATCGGGAATAAGTCTTGAATTGCCGCTAGGGCCCATCTTACCATGAGTGGTACTGTTGCTTCATGCCTTATGTGTTATTTCGTTCTATATTTTGACCTAACTGTCCTCGAGACATCTACTGTCGTCTGGAGCGAATAAGAAGTAATAAGATCTAATAATAAAGTTCAATGTGGTTCAGAATCTGGTATCTACTATATATAGGAGGAGAGAGCACAAGATGTCTAGGATGAGAGAGAATTGAATAAAGTGAAGGAAATGATATTCTGTATAGAGAAGCTCAGTGTGGTGCTGAAGAAAGGCCGCCTAAATGAGACGTATGAGTAATAATCTGCTCAAGTATTGATTGTCCTTTGAGTACTGGCTTTGGTCATAGTGGAAAGGATGAATGCGATAGTCCGGTTTGTATACAGCGGGTGTATAGTGGCGAGTGTGTTGGGAAACCGACCGGCTGGGAGACCGAAAAGAAAGTCAGGACATTGAGTCGGATCCAACTGAAAGTGTGAAGGTATAGAGAAGGAGTGCTCCGCAGTTTGGCAAGCAGGACGAATATAACATTAGCAGGTTGCTACAGGAGTGTGAGAGTTGCTGCGGGGTTTTGTAATGGGGGCACGATGTGTCCCACCTGGGCCAAGGGTGAAAGCCCCTTAAATTGAACGTACTGGTAGGTATCATAGTGAGGAGTACCACACTAAGAGCTGAGAGTCGCGTCCCATGATGCTCTTGGTGGATCTTTCTGCTGTCGACGAGTTCTCAGCTAAATTAAATGGTACAGAGGGGGCGGTAAGGCTCGGCGCTATTCTTTCCCTCGACGTTTTGTCACTATTCTTCGAGCTGATTTCTCTTTCTGATGCATGACACGCACCTAAACCCCAGTGTCGTAATATCTTTTCTGAGAAATTTGGGCCTTGGCCTGAATATATGAGAAAGAAAGAAAGAAAGAGAAGCAATTGATTATTATTATTACTGTACTATATAGTACCTATATACATATATATATAACTATATATATATAATAAAAATGACTACAACTATTTAGTAAGATTATATATTAGTTAATAATATATATAATAGTAAATATATCCATAATATATCTTTAATGTACAAGTTATATACATACAATACAGACAGTGAGGTATTACTACTGGTCATATTCAAATTTAGAAAACTTGCTTGATATTCTTTATATGACGGCGTCGTATTCACAAAAATTAACATGAAGTAAAACAGATTGGACTAGTATATATATATATATAGTATATATATATATATAGAAATTATGAATATTAATATATACATATATATATATATATATATATATAATATATCCTTAGTATATATATATATATATATATCATACCCGTGGCCGAGAGAGAGGAGAGAGAAGAGAGAGAGAGAGAGAGAGAGAGAGAGAGAGAGAGAGAGGAGAGAGGAGAGAGAGAGAATAAATAGAGAAGAGAGAGAGAGAGAGAGAGAGAGAGAGAGAGAGAGAGAGAGAGAGAGAGAGAGAGTTTCTGATGAAGTGCTCCGTCGAGTAGCTGAGACGAAAGCATTGCTGAGAAATAAATCAACATCCAGGACGGAAGAGGGTCAAATAAAATGCTCCAGAGCATTTCGCCTTCCCTCACCTATTTTGGCGAGGTACGATTTTTGAGGTCGCCACCCAGCATTCGCTCAAGGGCCCAAAATTTTCAGACTATATTAAACTCCATATATACTTCAACCTTCTATTGCATATATGTATTTTAATTAGCGAAAGGGGCATATAAAGAAAGAAACAAATGAGACATAGAAGTAGTGTTAAAACAGATGTTGAGAGTGATTTCCTGCAAACTCTGTGTAGGTTCAAACTGCAGAATGAAGAAAATTCATTTCAAACGCTTCTATTGTACGTTTGTATGATTTGTATCCAGGATATCTCTCAACAATAAATGTAAGTTTGTCTTTATGTAGCGACATTGCTAACACAACACAAAGTAATGAACGATCCAGTACGACTACAGTACAGATATAGTACATCAATAGAATGTTTGTTTTGAGTACAGTGCTACCACCTCACATATTATTCTAGAATATGTGCTTGGCCCAAGTTCAACTCTCTTATCTTACGGGCTGTCTTCTTTTTCAAATACCCGGTATATAAAATGCACAATATTAAAGCTACTCTTACAGCGAATATTTATTCCTGGACAAACTATTATTTTTGCCTTTTTTTCATTTTAATTTTAAAGTAATTTTTCTTCTATGAAGTTTTAAATATTTTTAAGAACTAAATACTTACATGTACCGAAAGAATTCGCTCTATCAGATTTTTCGTTCTAAATGGTTAAATACTGTATTTCTTTCTATTTCTATTCAATAAAATTTGTCATTTTCTGGAATTCCGAAAACGTGATAAAACTTCCGAAATTAAAGGCGTTTTCGATTTTGCACTTTTCATTGACACTTATTTTATGCTAAACGAGAAATTTAGGAAAATGGCAGAAATGTCGTTCGTTTATGTCAATTTTAGCACAAATTTAGTAAAATGCTAACGAAACGTTAGTAATTTCCTAAATTCTGTTAGGTTGCTCTTTCCCGTGCTTACCGAATTTTAGGAAAATGCTAACGAAAAAATGTAAACAAATAAGATTGCGGCGTAGTAAGTCGTTGATTTGATGAATGTTTCATTCATGAAATTAGCTTTAAATCTAATTTCTTCCAAATCGATAAACTCCATCACAATAGTTGATCAATTATTTGTAATAAAAACCATTTGTTAATTTTTTTTTTTATTCCAAAACCACGTGCTTCATTAGAACAGCTGATCAAAATTTTTGTAAACAATCGGTCGATTTTGCCCGAAATTCGTGCTAAAACTGGATTAGCATTTCTTATCCAGCGTTAGCACAAATGCAAAAACGAAAACGGCTTTAATTTTTAAAATAGCATTTGGAATAAAAGTTGATCCAATATCACATTGGTAATAACCATGGCCAATAACTATTAATTTATTTGTTATTATTTATTTAATTAATTATATATTTATTTCCATAATTATTTATTTTTTATATATTCCATGCACATATTCAATCCTAATAACTCTTAAAGACTTTTAATATATAAATCAAAAACGTGAAATTTTTTTTCATAAAATTAAAAAAATAGCTTCACACCTATTTTGAAATGTCATTATTTTGAGTTAAAAAATTTTCTCATAGAGTTTATAGCCTTGTTTTTTTCTTATTTTTTTTTCTTTTTGTGGCGATTCTTCTTACATCGTCGTTATCGATGGAAAATAGTTCCAGGTAAGGACACAACATCAGGCATTTTACTTGGAAAATATAGTTTGTTTTCATTTTATGGGAAAAGAACTCTTCATAATATGATGATCTATACTACCATATATATATATATATATAGTATTATATATATATCATATATATATATATAGTATATATAGGTTATAATATATATAATATTTTACTATATTTTCTAATTACACTATATAAAAGTAAATATATATACTATATATATATATATACTTCATATATCTTAGATCATCTATATTTGGATTATATAGTAGGTTATATATATATATATATATATATATTATGGTGAATAGGGTTACCATAAAGGAAGGAAAAACTATACCATCTTTTGAGGAAAGTTTTTTAGAAGAAACGTTTACCTAATATACTGTAGAAATGAAAATAAAGCAGTGTAATTTAAGAAAAACAAAAAAAAAAACAAAAAAAAAAAAAAAAAAAAAAAAAAAATATCATGGGAATTATACTTCCAGAGACGAATGCTTTGTCGTGGTACTTTTAGATCGTGGGCAACATTTTTTAATGGTTTCCGAGAGT
>JABUQX010013728.1:55000-62500 GCA_015478945.1 Trachelipus rathkii
TGCATTCGTATACCAGGTTAGGAACCATTTCTACTTTTAAAATCTAAACATTATAAAAGCGGCAAATATTTATTTATTTTTTTTTTATTGTTTTTTACAATATGCTAAGCATTAGTTTTCATTCTTAAACTTATTAGTAGTAACATTAGGTTAGGAACCATGCTACTTCTTAGATTCTACATAAAAGCGGCAAACATTTATTTATGTTTGTGTTGTTTATGACATGCTAAGCACTAGGTTTTTATTCTTAAACTTATTAGTAGTAACATTGTTAGTAAGAAAACAGTTCTTTAAGCGTTAGTATTATTAATATTTAAAAAGTTATCAACAAGATGCTGACACGATTTTTTAATACTCGTCAGTTTCAAAACATCGTCGGCAAGATGCTAATATCAGAGTTGCTAATATAGAAGTATTAATACTATTAACTAAAAACATTAGTGCTATTATTTCTACAAAAGGTTATGTCATGCATTTAATTCTACAAAAGGTTATGTCATGCATTTAAACAAAAGCTAATATTAACATTGTTAGTATCGATAATATTAACACTGTTAATATCAAAACTACTTCTAGTTATGTTCTACATTAAACAAATGTTAGGTTTTAAACTGTTAGCTTGTATGCACTAGCATTTTAAGCAATTATTAATTTTTAGTGTTAGTCTTTAATTCTAACTAAAGGATTATGCATGGAATGTTATATTCCTTTATCACTTTCCTATCACTTTCCTTATTGGAACGATGGAGTTATTGTTTTGCATTATTTTCCTTTTTCAAAAAGAAACTTTTTTCTTTTTTGATTTGAATTTTAAAATGTTTTAAAATATTTTAAAGTAACTGGCCCCCCTCTCGTAAGTGAGGTGTAGCCCCTACGGGATATCGGAATTAGAATAATAAAACAAAATAACAAAAACAAGTGACAGGAAAAAAAATTTTTCCTCCAACAGTCGGTGTTTCGGACCAATCTAATTATGTAATATCATTTCCAATCTTCCTTATCAACTTTTATAGGTTTAATAATATTCTCTTAAGAATAAAAGGTATCTTCCGGGAGATCTTAAAAAAAAAATTTTTCTTAAAAATAATAGGAACTTCTAATAAGTAAGAACTAAAGTATTATTTTTACGATTATTCATCTATGTTTAACTCTATATAAAACTAGAAGTACTCTAATATGTGATATTTGCATCCACGAGTTCTCTCATCTAAACAAATTTGACAGACTAAGGAGAGCGAGATCTTCACTGTAGTTCTCTTATGTCTCCTGTCTCTACGTCATTGTCATACCTTGAAAGCGAGGGTAAGACACAGGATCTTCACTATAGTTCCTTTACGGTCTTTTCATCTCGGCTATATGTCATTCAGACATTTAAGGTTTATCAGAAGAACGTTGTGATGTCTTACAACACCATTATAAGCATACTATTTCTATAATACTAGGTGACAAGATATTGTCCTAGAACTAAAGTGTATCCACTTAAAATTAAAGTTAGTCTTCTAACTTTGAAATTCTAATCCAAGCTATTGTACTTAACTTATCAATCGATCATAGTTTATACAAAAGAAATCTATAAAGACAACTAGAATACCTAGACTTATAGAATAAACAAACTGTAAAGCAAATTTTAGACTAAAACAACTAAAATCTGTCTTAAATCTATGTTGTTAGGATGTATTTTTCCTGTGTCGGTGGCAATTATAGCCTCTTTTAACATTTTTCCGGAGATTTTTCCCCCAACCTTTGGGAAAAATGCTCTCTACGTCGGTCCTCGAGACTGATCTACCAATCGCACCTTTGGTATTGCTCTTCCAACAGAAAAGAAACTTCATTGCATTTCCTTCACAATTGTGAAATACATCGCTAAAATTATGCCTAAAATATACAAGTAAGCAATATATGAAAAACTATATACTAAACAATAGACTTATATCCTTATATCCATCCAAAATTTTGACTGAGTTTCTATATTTCATTCTGTGGCTAAATGTAGCCTCTGTCAATCGAACCAACACACTGTTGCGCATGCAAAGTATCATAGAATCTCTGTAATTTTAATGCGTCCTTGCAGAGATTGGATTGGGAAGCAATCGTGCCCGTCCCAATGCGGATCATTGTTCAAAAAAGGTTCTTAGAAACATGTTGTCAAAGTTTTTGGTGTGTTGCTAATGACTAGCGGAAACTCTAGATCAGAATATTGGTCTAAACTAATATATATAGCAAACAAAAATAAAAACAAAGCAAAAATACAGCAGTGTTCTTTCTTAAATTGATGAGAAAGTCGGATATCCTTTCCTCATTTTACTCTGACTCTTACCAAAGGAGTACCCTGTCAGTAACTTCGTTCCTGGTAGAAGAGTGTTTCGGAAAAAGATTTTTGGTACTTTCTCAGCTTCCAAGATCAACATCTTAGAAATCAAAACAACGTTACCATTTCTCCTGTTCTTCCTCTATTATCTTAAGGGTACTTTCTCGTATCTGATCCTCAGTGAATAGGGTCTTTAGGGAGAAGTGTGGCAGATGTTTTCTTGTTAAAATCAGTCAATTTATAGAACATATTTGTAAAAAAGAAAAACTAATCCAGTCTAAAGGAGATATGCAAAATAGAAATGTCTATCTACAATATGCAAAAAATGTTTTCTTAATCCACTATAATCTAGCCTAAAAGGGGATGCGGTTGTCTAAACTCCTCTCATTATACAGCGTCTCACTTGGCATTTTGCTATAAAAAAATTGCTCCCACTGTGTAGCAAACATTCGGTCCAATCTTTCGGGGATCCTGAATCACAGTGTACTCTAATGTATTAGAGCAAAGATTAAACGAAAGCCAACAAGGTGTATATTCTGGAGAAAAACATTCACAAAAATCCTTAAACTCAATCAATTATCAGTTATATGTGCAGTTGATTGTTAATCCAGACTAGCTTACATTTAAATGAAACAAAACTACAATCAAACTATCTACCGACCAACAATTTCATCCTGACATAACTACCTTTGTGCTTGACTTGTTCAAACGTTTGTCTGGCTATCACCCTTTGATCAATTGAAACTTTACCGCCCTTGCCAAAGCCTTTTTATTTGAGCCTACCTGCGCTCTTGTAAGTGCTCGAAGGGGAGAATCAGGGTGATTCAGGTGTGATTTTGGATGTCTTTTGCAGCTGTCGGTGCTTGCCCCATTAGTCACCAGCATAACCGTCTCTAGCATCTCTAACAGACTATCTAAACCTTTGTCAAAACTTCTTGTAATCGCAGACTAGGAAGAACCTTTGGTGAGGTAAACATCATGTAAGTAGTTTGTTTCTACAGCATAATAAATAGAAAAATTAGATTAAAACAAACCTAACGTTAATCAATCTTAATCCAGTCTAACATCAATTACTTATTACCTATACTCGTCCGAGTTTGGTATTAAAAGTATGAAATGAAAATGCTGTACAAAATAGTGCTTCAGCACAAAAGAATAAAAGATTCTTGGAGAGAGATTTTAGAACATCAAAAGAATGATTAGGCAATCTAAAGTGCCTGTTCATCAGTACATCTCAAATGAGTGGTATTGGCTCACTTACCTATATAATACATTATATATATTATAATATATAAATAATATATATTATATATATATATATATATAATATATATATATATATATATTATATTATATATATATATATATATATATATATATATATATATCTTGTTTGGAATATCTTCCCCCTACTTCCTTGGCTACGCTCTAAACGAAATATGGATAAATAGCGAATAGTAAAATAGTAAAATATTCTTTCAAATGCATATATACAAGGATATATGGGGAAATGGGCATTAAGTCTGGCATCGGCACTTACGTTCTAAAAGATCAGGCGGGGAATCCGCGGCCTGTACTACATGCTTCTTAAGACTTACAGTTTTTTGGTCGGACTGGCGGGATGGGACTTATATAAATGCTACTATTCCCTTCTGAAGGGTTTTCAGGAAAACTTTGTGTCAAAAACTAGTACTATTTATGCTATTATTCAAATTTCTTTCTCGTTTAGGGGAAGTAATTTATCACTTCTTACTCCTTTTCCTACCTCTAAAAGATGTTTTGTATCAACGAGGTATTCTAATAGTTAAAACTAGCATGCAACCTACATTCAAAAATTTGTCTTTGTTTGGTCTTTTCAAAACTCAAAATTGAAGTAAATTCCCTATATTTACGGTCTCAATTTGAAAGAAAATGAGTGCTTTATCTATCTTTTTTAAACCTAAAATTTGAGAAGAAGAATTTAGGACTACTTTGTCTTTAAAATCATATTAAATATGGGCACACGCGTCCTGAACATCCAGAGACTTGTATGATTGAAAGTCTTTCAGGGGAGACCGGGGAAACTTTCGGCCCACGAGTGACTTCTCCTAAAAGTACTTAATCCTCGTTGTTAGGTAACACCTGTCTATATGAGATGAACTAACCTAAGTCTCTTTTATGGAAGACTACGCTTACCATCCTATGATTTTGTCTTCTCACCGCATTATATAATCTTTTGGTCTTAACTTACGAAAAGAAGATAGTGTTTCAACTCAGACAAAACAGAATACGATTTGGTTAATGCTAGGATCATTTTATCCACTAAAACTTCATCATGAATTAAAAGATGTTAAGCTGACTGCTCTTGAACGTATAAAATGATAAACAAAAGATCATACGCAAAATGGTAAAAATTTCAAGAGATAAAAAATGTTACATTATCTATGAAAAATAGGATCAAATCTTTACTTAACACTCTTAGGACAAACTTGGCTTTTTTCGTCTCTGGAAACAAGTGATTCTGTGGTCACTCTCTCTCCTTCTCTCCACAAACTCAACTGATTTGTCTCGTTTCGAACCTTGTAGGTGGTGTCCAGTCACCGTGGAAGATTGCTCTGCCTTTCAAATCAGAGGATTTGGGATCTTGAAGATATTTTGCTACGATCTATTCTCTCTTAAACAAAAAAATTAAGGCATTAGGCACATATTACACATATTGTTATATCTATATAGATACCTATCTATACAGAAACATATTTATATATATATATATATATATATATATCAGTATAATATATATATATATATTATATATTATATTATATATATATATATCTATCAGTAAAAGGAGTTGTAGGGCATACGGCTCTTATGTTGCTCAGTACTTAGGCTACTCTGTCCCCCTTCCCTTGGGTTTGTTGCCAGCTAGGCTTGTCACAACTTTAGACAGCTTCCTATCACCTACCAGCATACATTTGGGGATTTATTGTTGCCATGGGCGCTGGTTTACTCTGTCCCTATCCCGTCTCTTGGGTTCGTTGCCAGCCAGGCTTTGTAACAACTTGAGATCAGTTTTCCAACTACCCACCAACGTGTTTACCCGTAGATTGAATGCTTTTCACAACTGGCGGAGATGCTACTACAAATGCTTAGTATTTAAATGTTAAAATGTTACCCTGCCCTTTCTTATTTAACAAAAAATATTCTAGCAACCGATTTTATAAATCATATTATCTCTATGCTGCTTCTAACAGGGTAGAAAACTTTACACACAAATGAAGAAACAAACCAATTTTAGTCCTATCTAAATAGCTTAGAAATAGATCCATCTCTGTTCTACATGTATAGGTATATCGTATACAGACAGATATTCGTATGTGTTCACACACACATGCACACATATACATATATAGTATACTATATTATATATATATATATATATATATATATATATATATATATATATATATATATATATATATATTATTATATATAATATATATATATACTATATATATATATATATATAATATTAATATATTATTATATAATTTATATATATATATTATATATATATATATATATATATATATATATATATATATATATATTTAGGGTATCAAAGTTTGATAAAAATGACAGTCATTTCTGTTCTTTTTTAATTCATTAAGTGGCTTGGAATGATCGAGAAGTGATTTTTTTAATCAAAATTACACATCTGTGCTATAGAGGTGGAGTCACCTCTTTCTTCGGAATTCTATCTAGAATATACATAAAAGAAAAATTGATTGACGAAACATGCTATTCGATCAATTTAGGTATCTTTTTAAAGGTTTTGAATTCCATCTTTAAATGTACATAAAAAGTAATAGAAAGGTTCTCGGTCAATCGCACAGATATAGAGCTAAACTTGCTCTTTTATGACAAACAAAAATATTTACTAAAGGAATGGAACCGCGTTTTTTTACACATGAAAACAGAAATTTATTCAAAATTATTACTTAACATGTCTCATCTTTGAGACTGGGAAATTTTTTAATGGGAATTGCACACTCATTCATGAGGGAGGAAGCAGACTATCCATATTGTTTGTAAATACCAGTTTTATTGTATGTGTCCCGGTACATGCACATAATGGGCACCCACACACATACATACACACGTAAACACTTATATATATACACAACACACGTATATATATATATATATATATATATATATATATATATTTAATATAATATAATATATTAATATAATATATATATATATAATATATATATATATATAAATAATATATATATATATATATAATATATATATATATATATATATATATATATATATATATATATATATAGATCATCTTGAACTTTTCTTTCCCTCATATGGTGTGATACTCATTAAATTATTCCTCTTTAATGATATCTCCCTCCCTAATTCTTCCTTCTTTGAATACAATTTCGTGCAAGGTATAAGGGATGGAAGAGGCATATTTCCTCCTTTGATGATAGGGGCCTCTCTCGGTGTCCCTCTCTATTTCTTTAAAAGGAGATAAATGAATTTTGGTGACATGTTTGCCCCCACAAATTATCATCTTTTGGTATAAATTGATACTGACATCCATGCTTTCTAAAACGTTGGTTCCGAGCAATAGGTTCCATGGAGCTTCTAGCTCATGTATGAGAAACCGATCCTATTTATATTGGTATTGCTAACTGAAAGTTACAGTTATATTTCTCGGTAGGGCTTTGGATTCTCACCACTCAGGCCCCTGATTCTTATTTTTGTTAACTTACACAACGCTATGGTCTTCTCTTTCCTTCCGAGTTCGTTTAGCGTTTGACGTGTAATAAAACTGAAGGTCGAAGAGGTGTTCAGAACTGCTATGGAGTTTAAACCCTCTTGTCCTTTCTTGAAAGCTAAAATAGCATTGAAAAAATACTGTTTTCCCTTCTGATTGATTTTCTCTTCCTCTTCAAGGTGATCATTGGCTGCTTGCAAATTCTCTGGTTGAACCGAGTTGTCTTTTATAATGGAAGTGTGTCTCTGTTTTGGCTTGGCTCCCGAGGACTCAGAACTGTGAAGAGGGAAGGCTAAAGTTTCGTCTTCTTTTTGCTCCTGTCTTCTGAACAGTGGTCTCGCTTGAGCGGCATCGTACAAGGCAAGACTTCCCTTACTTCCCTTAAGCGCGGAGGGCTTGTCAGGACTTTCAT
>JABUQX010013728.1:72500-73514 GCA_015478945.1 Trachelipus rathkii
ATTTAATATTATTGAATTTAAATATAGCGTAGTCAAGATTATTTATATTATTATATATTATTATAATATATTTATAATATTATTAATTAATATTATTTATTAATGTCAATATAGAAGTGTTTTGAATCTACTTATTCATCATGATCTGAAATTGCTATGTTATTCCTCTGTTAACATTAATCATTGTTATTATTATATCTATTATTATTTATTATTATTATTATTCATTATTATTATTATTATTGATATATATATATATTTATACTTATATTTATTATTATTATATTATTATATTATTGATTTATTATTAATTAATATTAATATTTAGTTATTATTATATTATTATTATTATTATTATTATTATTGTTTATTGTTTTGTTATTGTTATTGTTATTTGTTATTGTTATTGATTATGGTTATTGTTATTGATGATGTTATTGTTATTGTTATGTTATTGTTATTATTATTGTTATAAATAATTGTTATTATTAGTTGTTGTTATTTATTATTATATTATCACTTTAGAATTTTTATTTGAGTGTTGTTACTTCTAAAACACGAAATACCCAGCATGATTATTTTGATCATTGATTATAAGTGCATTTCAGCCTCTGAAAGTATTGCTTTCGTAAGGCAAAAGAGAATTTTCTGGATTAACAATATTCGTGGAAAAAAATGATTGTTAATTTAATTATATACCAAGCTTCTGTCCTTCATTCATACATTTTACAAGAAGAGTTGTTGTTTTATTTTATTGATTTAATTATTATTATGATATTATATATTATTTATTATTATTAGAATAATAATTTATTATGGATATATTGATAATTATTATTATTTCTATTTATTTTATTTTTATTTATTATTTCTTTAAAAATTTATTGAAGTAAGCTGTTTCATTTAGTTCATTAGCTTTTAATTATTATTATTATTATGAGTATTTTATTATTATTATTATTAAAATTATATTATTTTTATAATTATTATTATTATTATTAGATCATATTGATT
>JABUQX010013729.1:0-15000 GCA_015478945.1 Trachelipus rathkii
TGATAGATCACCCTCTGATGTAAATACATACGAGAAGGAAGGAGTCTCTACTCAATCCTCGTACCATACTAACTGGGATGAGCATGATCCCTGTAAAATAACTCCGAAAGAAACAATGAAAGAGTGCCACATTGCACCAAGCTCTGATGAAGAAAGCGATAAGGAATATGAAGAATATATTATTTCTAAATTAGAGAAGTACTGTACCATCGGCAAAAGGGAATCCAGCCCCAAGAGAGAGAGTGATACAGTACCAAGAATAATTGGTCATATCCATCGGAATAGGCAAAAGGCCGCGCATGAATGAAAGCGATCAACCGCGAAAGGTAAAGAGACCTCATGTGTGAGAGAACCTTCGCAAGGAAGAAATTTGCGGAGAAGTGCCGTACCAAATGGGTGGCATAATTAAATTGTGCTACCATGCTGTAGTAAGAGTAGTGTCAATCAACTAGGTAACACACAACACTCTCCTAAACATAAGTTATAATAAGTGTACTTATTTAATTTTTATTTAATATTTAATTAATATTTATTTAAAATATTTTTTTTCATTTATATATTCTCTCAAATTTTTGATATTTAATATTAAATATGTATTTAATATTTAATTTTGATTTAAAAATATTTTATTTTTTTTTACATTCTCTCGTATTTATAAATTTTGAGTTACCAAAATTTTATGACACAAATTCATGCTTAGTTGCTAAGTATAGCTAATCAAGGTTAACGTAGATTTTAAAAGGAAATAGCTATGACAAATTTTAGCTAAATCTTACTTGTAGTTATGTATGTGCATTTGCATATATGGGGGATTGCCTGAAAGATAGTAATAAATTCTTTTAGGCAATTCTTTATATATATGTGGATGCATAGGGGTAAATGCAAGTAAAATTTATTCGCAAAAGGATTGCCTAAAATATAGTAATAATTTATTTAAAGATTGCCGAAAATAAGATATCAATTTATTTGAAAGATTGCCTAAGATAGGATAATAAATTTTTATATTTACATGCCTTCTATGTAAATAAGGCATTTAACATATTATTAACGTACTAACACAAGGAATTAGAATCATTGTATTTATTTATACAGAATGCCGAAATATTAATTATCATATACATATATATAAAAATATATATATATATATCAGTATTAAATATACATACATAGAATTTTTGTATAAAACATTTAGTGTCAGTTTACGTACATAAAAGGAAAGTGCCATTAAAATATTGTTAACTTTATAATATAACTAAGATGAAAGTATTAAACTCCGCAATGTCAATGTAGATATACATATTACTGATATAAAAAGTGCCAAATAATATATTAATTTACTTATTTAAAAGTACCGAAAAGTTAATATTAATTTATATTCATAAATATATATATATGAAGTGCCTAATATATAGAAAATTTTAGGATTTTAGTTACATATAGTGCCAAGCTTATTTAATGAGAAAAATATTTATTTAACAAATTCAATTTATAATTAAGTATGTAGGTATACACGTAAACGTATGTATACATTTGTTAGGTAATAATGACCCTATAGTTGGTGTCAAAATATGGATAGAAAGAATCCAGAATCGTCGGAATGCGTTGTACAAACAAAGTACAGAGCAAGATTAATTCTATCTGAGCTGCTCACTCGTCCATTTGGAGGAGAATGAGTTTAGCTTACATGGGTGAGGTCCCAGTCGAAACCGCTGTGGGAACCGACCTCTCTGATCCGGATAATTATTCAGGTCATGATGGAGGAAAGCCATGAAGATAGTCCATTCAATTTGGAATGAAGAGGTATTTGATAAACTTACATTTAGGTTTAGCTGAAGTCCAGAATCATGGCTAAAAGGTGTTATTAAGAAGGGCAGTGGACCAAACTTCAAAAGGAAATTGGACAGTCATTTTGGAAACTTTGAAAAGCCTGACCTAGTACTAATACCGCTAATAACCCATGATCAGGACTACCAAGCTTAGATATTCTGGATATAGCGAAGTGATTCAAGAGTCAATCCATTAAATGCTGGAGGATGCGGAATTGTAACCGTGAAGACGTCGTCGATTTATTAGTAATCTGGATGATGCCAAAGTGACATATATATATATATAAGTATTTTTTTTGTCACTCTTGCGCCTCGCAAATTGAAAGGATTGATTCCAGCCACTTCTTATCTGTGGAAAACCGTACAGATGAATGGAAGTATTATGGAATTTTTGTTCTGTTTGTTAAATCAGAACAAATCTGGCACAAATAGCAGATAGGCACAAACACATTAAAGCATTGAATCGATTATTTCATTCAAAGGCGATAGAAATAGCCATAGTTTATGAAAGAACACTTCATTTATCCTAGCCACTAAACAATTTAGATTAAAAATTTTAGATAAGATTGAATCTCGAACAATATATATATATATATTCACTTCGACTGAGCATTACTTACATAGTTCAGGTAAAGGCAACTGACTATGAAAGAAAGTTGATTAGTATAGAATTGAGGCTGAAAGGCACAGCCGATTTAAATTTTAGGTTTAGGAAGCATAGGAAATTTATGTTGAAGAACATGATATTAATTCACCACAGCATAGTTAAGTTTCCGGAATCCAATTTTATATATATATATTTTTATTTATTCCCCATCGAATATGGGAAAATTGTAACATTATTGTATTTTTTTTGAAAGCATTTTAAACTATCATATAAATAGCTTTCCATTTTGATTTATGCCAATAAAGAAAGGTATCTGGACCCGCCTCGAACAATATCGCAAGAGATGTTTTTGTAGGTGATTTGTAATATTATAAAGTCTCAAGAAAGACCGCCTCGAACACTCATGCATGATGTTTTAGTAGGTGACTTGTACGATTATAAAGACTCCAGACCTCCGGATTTATTCGTAAATTCGTGAGGACAGTACCGATGAAGAACTCAGACACTTTTGAAGGAGATTCTGAGGATAATAAGGCATTAAGAAAACATGCTGTAGGGCCACCTTTACAAGATTGTAAATTTTAGGTGAAGGGGATCCGAAGATTGATTCCAATTTGCAAGTTAAATACCTGATTAGGTTCGAGGAAGGACAAATGTTGTCCCACCTTAGCTCACATACCTGTAAGACAGAGAGGTAAAGGATTTACCATCTGAGAATGAGCATTACTTGCAACCCTTTGGTAAATATACAAAGGATGAAATAATTCCGTCCCGAGCGTGCATAGTCATTCAAATGGGAATGAGTGCAGCTTACACTGGTAAGGGTCACAGTTATAAGGAACTGTTAGAGTCCGACCTCTCCGATTGATTCAAATATCTTGATTCGGATAAGGAGATAAGGGAATGGTCCATTTGATTATGATCACAAGTGTGAACTAGAATGATGAGGTACATAGAAGATACCGAAAGCTGTAAGGATCATACTGCTTTACACATAATGGTGTGTAGAACCTCTTGAAGAAAGAGTAGACGTATGAAGTACGAGATAAAGAGAAATTCGGAAAATACGCTGATCCAGATTGATGATAGTCTCTGTAAAGAAACTTCATCGCACAACTCTAATGTACTTAGGGTAAACGTTAATGACACCATGACGTTTAAGTGTCCACCATCTTAAAAGTCGCAAGTACCATCGCGCATATGAGCAGAAGATACAGAGTTAATAGCAGAAGAGGAAGACTGGAATTGCCCAATGGAGCTGCATTTCAAGCATAAGCGAATACCTTCTAAGGGAACAGAGATTAACAATGCTCGCCTTCCAGCTTTTCTAATTCTAATAGGACACGAAGTTCTTCAGACTCATCAGATTGATTTATAGAAGGAAGCTAAATATTTGTGGAAAAGGAGAGAGATGGAGGTAAAGACTGTTGACAAACATCCATTTGTCACTCTTATTGAAGTAGTAACTTCGACTCTAAAACTTTCCCTATAACTCAAGCTTGAAGCTGAATATCCAGATCAATCAAAAGTTTCATCTGATCATACCAACCGCCTATCTTTGTGAAGAAAGAAAGAACAAGATCCAAGAGATTGTATGTAAAGGCCTTACATGCGATTTCAAATTTGGTAAAGAGGTTAAAGGCTCAAGAGGTGTAACTCTAGTTTTGGTCTTTCCAGGCGACACAAGATAAGGTGCACGGTATTTATTTGTGATCGGAAGAATACAGATGAATGCAGGTAATAATATAAAGATATAATATTGAACACATGATGCATATAAAAAGGCATAAAGAAACAGATAGAAAATGCCATTTAAATTCATATACAATATCACGAAAACCCTGCAGAACTACAACCATAAAGAACGATATCAGCAGATCACACATTAAGATACTTTCATAATAATTAAAGAAGCCTTCAAAGCAGAATGAAATTAAATAGAGAAACCAGTCCATGAAGAAGGTTATTGAAAATAATTTCTTTATGTAGTCTGTTATTTATCCTCCTGGCTTAATGAGGAAAAGGACAGGCCAGATGGAGAGATTATTGTGAAATAACGCTCATGTTGGACACAGTAGAAGTATAAATAAAGAAGCATAAGAAAAATGAAACTGTTAAGACGAAAGTAACAGAATGAAAATGATAAATTTTAAAGTAAACTCATCCAAAAGGGATAGAATGAGCACAGCAGTCAACTGTCTGGTTCCAATATGAAGAAAGCCTCTATATATATATAAATAATGATATATGAGTTTTCTTCATATGATAGCCACTCAGTATCATCGCAGCGGATGCAAATCAATCATCCAGCGATCAACTAATGCTTAAGACAATGGAACCAGGTAACAGTTTATTACAGTAAACCTTAACTATCTCTCTAATAATTTTTGAAATGTAGAAGGAACATTCTGATAGTAGGTTCAACAAGAAATACAGATATGAGTAAACTCAGTAAAATCTTAAAGAAAAGATTGATGGCGAAGAAGCCAGAAGCACTACAGGATAAATAGGAACATCAGAACTTACTAATCTGAAATTTGACATTGTTGAAGGATACGAGAAAGTGCACGTTCAACTATCCAGATACATTGCTTCAAATGGAAGAAGGAACCAAATAACAACGAAAGAAGTTTATAGAAATAAATCTTTATTGCGCAAATATCTTCTACTGCTATATATTTTAAAACGCATACATATAGGAACTAATTTTACATCGATTTGATATGATAAATTTTAAGAATACAAGGAAAGAAATAGATGGATTCAGGACAAAGGTAGTTAGACCAGTAAGAGAACCTGTGTATCCATAAAAACGTGAAGTCGAAACATCTTTAGGAAAGAAAAGATAGAACCATTGATTTAATACTTTAAAAGTCATAAGAAGACATAAAGCTGACAGCAAGAGAAGGAGACTTAAGAGGCCCTAGGAAGGCTGCGGAAGCAAGCATAAGCCAATTACCCTTCTGAAAGGCAAAAGAGTTGTAAAATCTCCGGAAAAATGATTCCACTCTTATTTCTCTAACTCTGTTTGAAGCTAAAATCTTCCAATAAAATGGACTGAATAATTTTAAGAAAATAATATTAGAAAAATAATTGTAGAAGAAGGAAGTGTGATTCTGGTAATAAGAGTAAAACAGCTGATATAAAGAAGCAAAATCGTTCTAATTCTTAAAAACTAATTCAAGGAGTTAAGAACACTTTAAGAAAATAAACAAGTAATGTATACAACTTCAACTTTCGGGTATTTCTATGGAATTTTTAAAATTTAGAGTACCTAGTTTGAATTCCGCATATAATTTAGGAAAGCATCAAAATGTATAGTCTATTAGCTAAGGAGACAAGAGTAATTATTTTAGTCGTCAAACTAAAGAAGATACGCGTCTTGTAATTTAATAGAGAAGAATGTCTTCTCTAGTCAGATGATTAGAAGTTGGCATCACAGCGGGAAAACATTTAAAAGTTTAACATTTAGGTAAATCATTAGAAATTCTAATATTAACACTCTTAGTATTATGTTGATAAGATCTACATATAATTCATTTTAATCATGTAATTCTAAGCTTACATCAACTAAATTTTTCATTTACATAGGATATCACAATACAGATAAATATGATCTGTTTATTTCAACATAAATAATTCAACGTATAACAGATAGCAATTTTAAGATAATTTATCTTAAAACCTAAGATGAGCGATAGTTCGAATAAAAATAATATTTGAAATTTTAGTTTAGTGTAAGTCATAAAGACAAATAATAAAAATTTATTTCAAATATCAAATATGATCATTGTAACACGATGACACACATCAAGTTTTAAATAGTATGAACATTACATTGTCACCACTAGCTGATTTTAACGCATCACATTAAACTTATGAAAGATTGCATACAACACAAGGTTACAGACTTATCATTAGTCATTACGAACTACTTGTAACTTTAAAAATGTATGAATGAAGGAGTTAGAATTCTAACACATTTAGAACTTTCTGGTTACACAAGGGTCAGGTAACGGTAATGTTTGACATACATACCACGATTTATTATTTCATTAAATAACAACACTTAAACATTTCACGATTAAGGTGAAAATCTCTTACATGTAAATTACATGAACGTAACACTAGTATGAATGAATCATCTTAGGTATACATTCATAGATGTAAACTTTGAGATATACATAAGTTGATTCATATGTGGGCATTACATACATATTTGAAAGTAATACTTACATATGGAGCATTATGTGTATATGCAGACGTCCTAGAAACATTTATTTATTAATTGACTTCACAACCAAAAGACACATTGGACTTCAGTTTAACCAGTCATAAGTGAATAACACAACATTTCATCCAGTTATGATTTTATAACATAACATTTTGTAACATAACAGTTCATGTTCCTAAAAATATTTAATCACGTTTAAATACCTTGATACACCCAATACTTTAATATTTAAATTTTATTTAAATAAAACTTTATTTTTTTTTGTTTACTAAGTTTATATATTCTCCCATTCGAGAATATTTCTTACTAATTCACACATACACACACAATTTTGTTATATTTTTCTTACATAGCTAAAAATATAAATTATGGTAATATACTCTTATAATAACAGGAGTACCTAAGAAAACTTATTTAAAATTTACAGAGAAATGAATTTACATTTTTTATTTATTTACTAATCCTAATACGGAAATTTTTTACAGATTTTCTCTGAAGTAAGTGTTTATCAGGGAACACTAATCTTTTCATTATACAGGTTATCGTTTCAGTAGGGAACACTGAGGAAATCCCCTATCATGTCAAAACCATCACCTACCATCAGGTCAATGAGTAAAATTATAATTAATTTTATCCTTGGCATTTGGTAAAGTCTATTTGAGACTATATTAAGTCCTAGGGATGAACTTCATTATATATCATCACCACGCAGTACCAACAGGAAATTAGTAACTTATTTTAGTTAATATCAATTTTAAGGATGAGGACCTTTACTTTAATATCTTATAACTTTTATAATTTAGTTATATCGTCCCTGTTCGATCCCATACTTATTAACAATTGCTTTCGAGTAACTTTGCAAGTTTACAGATTTATAAATTAACATGTGAAATTGCTCGAAGACACTTGTTTCTAATTTTCTTCATGATTATAAAGTTATCCTAGCATATATTAAATAATAGCGTAAATTTTAATACACATCACGCAGATTTACTAATTATTTTTATATTTATATAATGTCCCTGTTCAAATATAAAAGTTAATGAAAAGAAAGGTTAAATATTTCCTTTACAACTTTAATAAAATTTTAACAATTTTAACCATTTTTTTTACTATTTTTATAATTTTTTTTTAACAAATTCAAAACAATTTTAATAACAATTTTAATAATTCTTAGCAATTTATATATTGTCCCTGTTCATCATATTATAATAATCCCTATTTACAGATATAATTTGAAGAATTTACAGATTTCCAGATAACGAAATATGGGAAGATTTCCCTAAGAGTTTGATTTAATTTTGAAAATTAAATTCTTAGGAAAATCTTTCTATCATTTTTTATTTTCCAACGATAATATTGTTCAATCTGACATCATATCAAAACACATTGAATACAACTTTAAAGATATGTAACACTTTATATGCTGTTAAATGCAAACATGATTTTACACATCAAACTCAGTCACTGTAGACTCATTTTTTGCAACAACTAACAAACATACAAAACAGCATTCCAACATTACTTGAAACAACAATTCAGCACAGTTTACAACAAGCAATAAAGGCATTACTGTCATATGTCACATTGTACATTTAATACAAATTCTCATACAGTAATTCTCATACAATTTTTTTTTATACAAATTCTTTGAATTTGCTTTACATTTTTTACACATTAACATGTAAATCTTTCCAATCTTTTGAAGACCCCATACTGCTGCCGATATTTTTCTTTTTCTTTAAGGTGTTATAGAGAACATGGCAATTGGGATACTTCAAAAGATACAAGTGAGAGAAAAGGCTTGACGAGACGGAGAAGAATTCGACTCATACACGAAGATCACATTATGGAACTCAAGCCAGAACGTTATATTAATAAGTTATTAATAAGTTATACAATAACTTTTGAAACATTATATTTGATTTGTTAATTAACACTTTTGAAATTTTTTAGTTTACTTAATATTTTTGATTTTTTTTTATTTTTCAAATTTTTAAGTTTTAAAAATTTTTTTAAGGGGGGACAAACTGAAAAAGTCCGATTGCTTAATTGATAAAAACCCCAACCAAATAAACAGGATGTAAAAATCACATATTAAATTATTTAATGATATTTAGAACTATTTGGAAAAACATATTTCGAAATAACATTTTTTCTCACGCTATGAATAATATTCACACGGTTTTTCCCCAATGGGTTTTTTCCCACTTGCGCAATAGGATTTTCATATTAAATTTTCTTTTGCATAAAAAGTTGAGATTTTGTAACAATTTACAGGATACCCATCCTGTTGCTAAATCAAAATTAAGATTTCGAATGGGTATATAAGGAAGGGATCAGGAGCTAGAGCTCATTGTACCGACAACCTCAACTACTATACAAAAGAAAAAAAAGCGAGTTTAATTCTATCAGTGAAATGAAAGCGAATTAAAATTAACTTAGAATAATTTTTAAATAATTTTAACTCAGAAAAATTTCGAATTAAAATTAACTTAGAATAATTATGTAATAAATTAAATCAGAAAATTTTGAAATAAAATTAAGTTATTTTATTTGAAACTAATTTTAACTCTGAAAATTTTTGCAAATTAAAATTAACGTAGAATAATTTTTTTGAATAAATTAACTCAGAATAATTTTGAAAAATTAACTTAGAATAATTTTTAAATAATTATTTAACATTCAAAAATTTCGAATTAAAATTAACTTAGAATAATTTTGAAATAAAATTAACTCAGAATAATTTTGAAATAAAATTAACTTAGAATAATTTTTAAATAATTTTAACTTAGAATAATTTTTCGAATAAAATTAACTTAGAATAATTTTCAAAATAAAATTAACTTAGAAAAATTTTGAATAAATTTTAACTCAGAAAAATTTTGAATAAATTTTGAACTTAGAAAATTTTCTCAATAATTTTACACTTATTAAAATTTTACAAGATTTTATTTTAACTTAGAGATTTTCGTAAAGCGAATCAACGCGATCTCAGAATTAATTTTAAAGACTAATTTTAAAATTATTTTTTATTTATTCAAAAACAAATTTTAAATATTACTTTAAAATAAATCCCGTCCCCAATAATATTAACTTCACATATTTTTGGTAACGTGAGTAGACGATGCAGTTTGATTTTTATTATTGTTTGAAAACTTTTAATTCAAAGTTCTAATTTTTATTTTTTTCAAATTTTTGAAATTTATTTAGCTTCAAAACTTTTTGAGATATAAATATTAATATTTATTTTATTATTAAAAATTTCCATTGTTGTAAACTTCGAAACCATTTTAGTTGCAAAACAAAATTAACTTCGAAATAATAATAATGGAATAATAATAATAATAAAAATAATATTAATAATAATAAAAATAATATTAATAATAATAATAAAAATATTAATAATAATAATAAAAATAATAATAATAATAATAAAAATAATATTAATAATAATAAAAATAATATTAATAATAATAATAAAAATAATATTAATAATAATAATAATAATAATAATAATAATAATAATAATAATAATAATATTAATACTATAATAATGGAAAGGAAATTGCCGTCTACAACGATTTTAGACATTAGTAATACGTCATTTACCTACGTCATTTTATTAGGTCATTGAACGCGAGTCATATACATATTTAAACAAATAAACTTACAACGCGAGACCAAAAGTATATTTTTTTTAGCATACCCCATAAACCAATATATGTATATATATATATATATATATTTTATATATATATATATAAATATATATATATGGATACGTAACACACCTGAAAATATAATATAATATAATATATAATATATATATGATATGTATATATATGTTTGGTAACAAATATATATATATATAAAAATATATATATATATATATAATTCAGTGAAATTTTAGAATATGTTTATTTAATTTTCAGCTAAACGAACCTCCTCTGGGTTTCGTTTTCTTTTCTTGTTTGTTTATATGTTTACCACTTAGTTGGTTGCATAAACTTTAATTTCGATGAATTGATAACTATATTTTATTCATAATTTTATGTTCATTTTTTATGATTTAATTTTTCATCTAATTAACAATACAAATCTAACATTATGAAATTAACTTTTGATAAACACTTGCAATAATTAAATAGTGATAAATTAGATCTGTACAAACTAGTCCATTGAAATAATAGAGTAAAACAAAAATTGTGATTGTTAGACCACAAGAAACTATATGCCTATATATACAAATAAACCTTAATAAATTAGTTTAAGAAGAATTGGTCTTTAACAAACCGTATGAAAGGGCAGTCAAAGAGCATTCACTGCATGGAATGAAAGATCTGGAGTTATCTTTCATTTTTATCATTAACAAGAGGTGTGTGATGGTTAATGAATTTCGCTATAGAAAATCCGAACCTTAAGGGCTAAATACCCGACCTAAAAAGTCTCTTTGACTTAATCAAAACTCCAGCGGAATAAAACATTTACTCTAGAAAATAATATATATAGATACACAAACTGCTGTGTACTCATAACAGCAAGACTTCAAGAAGCTGAAACTTTTGATATCAGAAAAGACATATCAATAATAATAAAGGTAATTTGCAACGTCCAGATTGACGTGCAAAGATTAATAGAAAACTTTAAATATTATAGTTCCGTCATCACAAGGAACTCCAAACTGCAATTACAACCGTCACGACCTCGTCAGATTTGGCGTCCGATAAAGGGACTAGTACGTCCGAGAAAGGGACTAATACAGACTGATACGTCCAAGAAAATATAATATGAAGAGGATGACCAAAGCAAGATAAAAATTCATAGTTTTATTAATTCAACGTTTCGAACCATACCATGGCTCATCATCAGGATACTGAAAGGGCATATATAATAATATTGAATATAATTTTGGACGTCCTAGTCCACCACAACTCTAATGGCTTTACTACTTCAGTCTATCGTAAACCCACCTCTTCACGCCTTGGCACGAATTTCCTTAGCTCTTCTCCCTTTAAACTCATTTCTAACTCAATCATTATCTATCTCCATCGTGCTTACCAGATCTGCTCAACTTGCATTATTTCCACCTTGAAATAGTCTACCTTAAATCCTTTTTTAGCTTTAACTATTTCCCACAGTACCTTATTGATTCCCCTATACATAACTTTCTTTGGCATATCTTTAGACCCTAAACCACCACCCCTACGGTCCTATAATTAACCAAGTCTTACCTGCAACATCCTTTTTGTCCGGTTCCTCTCACCCCATCCTTTAAAAATCCTTTGACCTTCAATAAACTACTCTGAATTTTCCTTCCCCCAATCCAACCTTCATCTTGTTGCTATTAATTATCCTATCCATTAGGCTCATTTTTTTCGCCATAAAAAATAAACTATCCCACGTTAGTTGAAATCTTTCCGTTGTTTATAAAGGCCTGCCTATTTTGGCAAACAGGCTCTTCAATTACAAACTTAGAAATTCAATAAAACACCGCTGGGCACATTTTTTTCCGCACTAACCTCCCTTCCAGCTCCCCTGAACACTCCTCCATCAGATTCCACACCTCCAACTTAGGTCACCCTCTTCGTTTTTCTGACTTTACCATACTTGGTTCAGCATCCTCTGACATTGATCGCAAAATCCTTGAATCCCTCTACATCAAACAGTTAAAACCCTCACTAAATTCCTCCCATTCTTCCACTCCTTTATTAATTGCTTAATTCCCCCCCCCCCCCTCCGGTATAACTATGTTCCAATTTTTAACTTGCTAACCAACCAAATTCTATCGATTTCTCACCTCTTAATTAACATAAATTTTCCCATAGTCTATAACTTTGCAACTATTATACTAGGTGTGTTTGTTATGTGATTTTGCTTTTTAACCATAATTTTGTTATTATTTTATTATTATTATTATTAATTATTATTATTATATTATTATTATTAATAATTAATTATTATTATATTATTATTTTATTATTATGTATTATATTATTAATTATTATTATTTATTATTATATATTTACTATTATTATTATTATTTACTATTATTATTATTATTATTATTATTATTATTATTATTATTATTATTATTATTATTATTATTATTATTATTATTATTATTATTATTATTATTATTATATTTACTATTATTATTATTATATTTACTATTATTATTATATTTATTATCATTATCATTATCATTATCATTATCATTATCATTATTAATTATTAATTATTATTATTATTATGTATATTATTTATTATTATTTAATTATTATTATTATTATTATTAATTATATTATTATTGATTTAATTCTTTTTTTTTTTTTTCAGCATTTTCCCTTATTGATTTTCTTTTTATTGAGTTGCCCCCCCACCCCCCCCCCCCAATCCCATTATTACTACTGTTTTAACTAAATTTTAAATTTCCCACCTTAACTTTAACACGTTTTCAAAGCATACTTTGTCATATTTTTACTTACTGTTTTGTTACTTTGCTATGTGTCACTTATTATCTTTTTTTATTTTTATTTCGCATTTTCATTGTATTTTTATTTTTGATTTTTAATTTTTAATTTCTATTCAATATTATTATATATGCCCTTTCAGTATCCTGATGATGAACCATGGTATGGTTCGAAACGTTGAATTAATAAAACTATGAATTTTTATCCTGCTTTGGTCATCCTCTTCATATTAAAATTGAGGTTCCCTAGGAACCGACCTTTATCAAATCTTATACGTTTACGATATGATATATATATATATATATATATATATATATATATATATATATATATATATTATATAATATATATATATATATATATATATATATATATATATATATATATGTTTATAATATATATATATATATTATATATATATATATATATATATATATATATATATATATATATATATATATTATATATATAATATATATATTTAATATATATATATAATATATACATATTCTATAATATATATATATATATATTATTATATATAATATATATAATATATATATATATATATATAAATAATATATAAATAGAGAACCGGGAACTGTAGAGATGACTGCTGGAAAATGACACGCCTCTCCACTGATATATATATATATATATATATATATATATATATATATATATTTATATAGGATATATATATAATTATATATATAATATATATAATATATATATATATATTATATATATATATATATTATTAATATATATTTATATAATATATATTATATATATATTATATGTGAAACTAAAGAAGTTTCCCCGCATGATATCTCGAAACTAAGATAGGTACAGGAAAACTGATAACATATTTATGGAATCAGCGTATGAAAATTGGTAAGAAAAATCGTAAAAAAAAAATTTTTAATTTTTTTTCTTATTTTTTTATCTCCAAACTACGATAGGTAACAAGAAAAACTAATAACATATTTAAAATGATAATAATGAATATGTATGAAAAAAGAATTTTTTTTTTTTTTAACTAAAAGTAAATACCCAGGGTAAACCGCAAGATGCAAAGAGTCGGGGTCTCTTGGCTTCCCGGGGACCGACGGGGTAGGACTATTTCCCCCTCCGGGGAGGGTCCTCCGGAACCCCCTCTTTGGGTATTTGGTGTCGTCGGGGTTTCCCTACCCGCCCCTCCCCATACGGGGTATGGAAAAACGTCCCCCTCTGTCCCACCGTCGCTCGAGCCCCCTAAAAAAATTTTACACGCTGATCCAAATATGTTATTAATTTTCTTCTACCTATCGTAGTTTTCGAGATATAAAAATAAAAAAAAATATATAAAATTTTTCAATTTTCCCTACAAATTTCATACGCTGATTCCATTATGTTTATCAGTTTTCTTGTACCTATCTTAGTTTTCGAGAGATATCATGCGGGTAACTTCTTTAGTTTGGACTATATATATATATAATATATATTAATATATATATATATATATATATATATATATATATATATATATATATATATATATATATATATATATATATATATATATATATATAATATATATATAAAGAATGAATATTTGCTTTTAAAATACGCCCACTGCCATACAAACTATTTATAATCTAAATCACAATACAAACTCTGTATGAATCAAAATAAGAGAAATAAAAATTAAATATTCTATTAAATATAAAAAGTAAATAAAAACGCTACATAAATGCGCCCATCTGTTTTAATGGTTAAAAATATTTAAATTTAAATATATATTTCTTTCATTTTATATCTACATAAAAACTGATGAAGTTTGAGGTCATCTTTATGCTTTTCTTGCATCGAGCACCT
>JABUQX010013729.1:20000-22860 GCA_015478945.1 Trachelipus rathkii
ATCGCTGCAGGAGCAAGAAATGAAAATAACTCATTAACATTGTTCATGCTAGTGAAACGAGTAGTTATCTGATCAAGAGATTTATTGAAAACCCTTATTCTAAAAAGGCTTTCAATGGGTCTTTAATTCTTTCTAAGATAAAAGCTCATCAAAAACATTTTAATCTGTATTTGACGTTTAAAGTAATTTTTACTTCAATGTTCCAATGTTGTGCTAACTCCGTAGTTTCTCTCACTTCATCTTCAAATTTGTGTCTTAGCCTCACATAAGTTTGATTTGCTTGTCCCAATAGGTGTTGCTTTCTGAAGATATGTATTTGGACTTTGCAATATTTTGAGACAATTGATGCCTTCCAATACTTTACTTTGAAACACAAGACAGAGAAGAAACTCAAAATTTTCTAACTGCTTCCTGACAAGGGCTTCGTTTCTTTCATTTGACTTCTTACTCATAAATATCACTTGAGATAAGAACTGCGAAATACTTTTGAAATTGTTTTCTTTTATTGCTAGTAAGGAATCATACTTGATGACCACCTTGTTGGACACAATTTTTTAGTGTTTTCTTGTGATGCATTCGTTATTTATTGAACATCTGTTAATTCCTTTTTGCTACCGAGCTGTACTAGAACTAAAAATACACATATACCTTTTTCAGTTTTATAAAATTTTTGAAGAGCCATTATATCTTTTTACAGAATTATTATTATGAATTAAATTTTAAATTATGAGCTACACAATGAATGTATTCTGCATTTGGAACAATTTTCTATATACGAGCTTGAAGTCCTGAATATTTCCCTCGCATATTTGCTCCTCCATCATAGCCTTGACCTTTGCATTTTTCTAATTTAATGTTTTTGTTATCTAATACCTTAATTATTTGTTTTCAAAGTTTTCGGCACTGTTCTCTGTTATATAAAAACCCACAAATTTTTCTTCAAGGGAGGTGCAACTATTTCTTAAGGGCACGCCCCAATTTTCCCCCCCTAAAAATGAACATAAAATTGAATTTTCAAAATGATTTTGACCCTTATAAACACCTAACTGCAGTTTTTTTGCTCCTAAAACGTTGTTTTCGTGTTTTCCGTGACTGTAGTTAGTCATTCTTTCCTCAGAATTTTCAATTTTTTAAAACCCATGTTTTTGACATTTTTCGTATTAACTTCAAACTTCAAACTTGAAATATGCATAAATAGGTCCATTACCTACAATAGTCAAAGAGAATTTTTCGATTTTTGAAGTTTGTGCTTCAGCATTGTCCAGCTTCCAAACCCACTTGATTTTGAAATGAAAAAAATTGCGATATTTTTTCCTGTTCGTAGCGAAGTATATATAAACTTCCTTTTCAGAGTGTTATGAAGTCGGAGAGAGGCATTTTTACTTAGATAATTTCTTTGCATATGCAATAAGTTTATTTGTGTTTGGAACAAATTTTCAAAAAATGTTTTTGTACCCTAAAAAAAAATTCTCCTTTTGGTACACAAAAAAATTACCTATAAATAGCAGTATCTTCGCCTCGAATTATAAAGCTTTTTAAAATTTGATGTTGATCGGATGAGCAGAAAATATATCAATATTTCACTTTTCCAAAAATTCAAAATGTTTGAATAAATGAAATATTGTGTTATCTTTTTTATACTTGTCCGATCAACATTAAATTTTAGGGCTTGTATACTCATGAGATGCATCTTGTTATATATATATATATATATAGTTATATAAGAAGTATAAGGTTGGGTTATATATATGGTTAGTTATGTTATTATGCTATTGCTGGTTAGTTGCTACATATATATATATAGTATATAGCAGAAGGGCGTTATATTATATATATATATATTTATATATATATATATATATATATATATATACATATTTATTGCTATATATATATATATATATATATTGGTTGAAAGATATATATATATATATATATATATATATATATATATATATATATATATATAAGTTATATTATATATATATATGTTGTGTAACTTATTTATTTTTTTCATATTTCATTTATTATTTGGTTTTATATTTGTCTTCAATTATGGGCCCCCTTTACCTACTGTGGCCCCCGCACCGTGGTCTGCGGCCAAGTTAGCCACGCCCTGCCTCTCCTGTAACTAGATCCCAATCCTCGGCCAACTTTCAGCACAAAAAGCGGCTTTACCGCCTATAAATCTTTTGCAACTCATTGTAATTATGGACTAAACGGCTTTCAAAAAGTAAATTGCTGTCAAAATAAATATAACTTTATACATTTTATGACATAAAAAAAGAGATATTAAATTTATTTACAAACTTATACAAATAAAGTTATTAGTTCTAATCACGCATGCAAACAATACACACACATACACGCACCCAAATATATATATATATATATATATATATATAGCATAACAGCAAAGATTGATCTGTAAGCAAAGATATATATATATATATATATATCTAAGATATAAATATTATATATATGTATATATATATATTAAGAGTTAGTTATTTTTATATATATATATATATAGATATATGTATATATATATATATATATATATATATATATATATATATACACACATCAGTATACACACATACATATATATATATATATATATATATATATATATATACTGCACTAACTGAAGTTGATCTTACAAACAAATAAAGACATTACGGGAAAGAAAAGAAAATATCTCCGGCGGGATTCAAACCAACGCATGTTGCGAACAAAAACGAATAACCCATCGCCTTAACCATTCACCCACTTTAGGCTAACCAAAAACGCGAAAAGCGTTTCACGATAAAAATGCGAAAACGGTTAAACACCAATCCGAAACCGAATCAGCTATATC
>JABUQX010013730.1:0-32500 GCA_015478945.1 Trachelipus rathkii
TATATTATTATTATTATTATTATATATATATTATTATTATTATTATACATATATATACATATATTATATGTATATATATATATATATATTATTATTATTATTATTATATATTATTATTATTATATGTATATATATTACATATACATATTATTATTATATTATTATTATTATTGTTATTATGATTATGATTAATATTATTATTATGATTATGCATATTATTATTATTATATTATTATTATTATTATATATATATATTACATATTATATATAATATATATATATTATATATATATATATATTATTATATATTAAATTATATATATATATTACATATTATTATTATTATTATATATATATATATATATATATATTATATATATTATTACATATATATATACATACATATATATATATATATATATATATATAAATATATATATAAAGAGAAGAGTATAAATATATATATATATATATATATATATATATATATATATATATATATATATATATATATATATATATATATATATATATATATATATATATATATATCCCCGCAGGGGTTATTGATTCTTGTTAGGGTGGTATGGTCTTGGTTTTGCAACTTAAGACGTAACTTGATAATAAGAACCAATACTAAAGGGGGAAGATTGTGCATCCCTCTCCGTCCCAGCACGAGTATGTGCGTTGTTATGTATTTTAAGACTCCTTTCTCCTCATTTTTCGACATCTTTAATCCTCTTCCTCCAGCACAGTTTCTATCTGTAGTGGTAGCTGGGTTTGGGTCCCGCTACTGCGCTTGTTTATACCCTAGAAATATATATATATATATATATATATATATATATATATATATATATATATATATATATATATATATATATATATATATATATATATATATATATATATATATATATATATATATATATATATATATATATATGTGTGTGTGTGTGTGTGTGTGTGTGTGTGTGTGTGTGTGTGTGTGTTTGTGTGTGTGTGTGTGTGTGTGTGTGTGTGTGTGTGTGTGTGTGTGTGTGTGTGTGTGTGTGTGTGTGTGTGTGTGTGTGTGTGTGTGTGTGTGTTATATTGGTGCCGTTCAAACGACGAAAGAATTCCCATTGGAAAATTAAGTGTTAAGTTGGGCTGAAACATTGCATTGCATTCTATTGGTTCGTCTATTTCGTGTCACATTGCGTCACTAAGCAAAACGTTTACCCAGCTTGCTTTCGACCTTACATTAGGAGTGCATTCAGACATTGTCCAGTAGCTATTTGGTACATCTTTCTTCACATTACAGTTTATAATTTTAAGTGCCAGAAGTGGGGAGGAGCATCCGGACATTATTCTTTATTCACCCTCTCCCCATCGTCGCTTGGAAGCTGTTTGCCTTTAACGGTGGTGGTTCCATCGTGCTCAGATCTACGGATTTCTTTCTTCTTTAATTAATATAATATTCGTGTGTCTGCACAAATATACACTTTGGGGCATGCTACCTTCTTCCTCTAGACTTCTAGACCTAACCTTCTGTTCTTAACCGTAAATAGATGTTTGATTGCCCTCACACCTAACTATACTCTGTTTCTTCTCTCTCCTACAATTCTATCCTCCATTTTCATACAAGGGAGGATATTGTGCATGTGTGTCCGACGTCTTATGTGTTCTAGTGTAACTAAACGAAAGACTTTCTAAATTATAACCAATGACAGATATCCTCATGCCATTATAAGACTAAATATATACTTATTTAAATAGGTATGTGTTGTTTATTTATCTCTTAATTCTACCGATTGTCCTGAATTTTTCGACTATCTACACTCCAAAACAGAGCACGCTCAGAGCACTCTGTCGTCTTTTCCTTTCTTTGAAATCATTATCCTTGGTAGTTTAAATTTTCGTGCGCTGCCAATGGCCCTCCTCTAGATTTGTAAATAAAACTGATGGGGTAGTTTACAATTATTTACCGAAAGCAGCCATGAATAATTAGAGCAGCCACATACACGTTGCTTCTCGAAGGTGAAGCCAACACACCATATCTTTTTTTCTGAATTACAAGACTTGTTTTATAATGTTAAATTCTTTCCGGGGACTAGCCCAAGTGGTCGACAGGTCAAATGGGAGACATCGAAAAAAAATCCCTTACAGCCCGAAGCAGGCGTTAAGGTAGGTTAGGTTAAGTTAGGTTAGGTTACGTTTTGTTGGTTTCGTTAGATAAACTTTAAATAACCAGATTTTTTTTTATAAATGCCGATCATTTGGCCTGTCGATCATTTTCCCTGTCGACCATTTGGGACTAGCTTCCTCTTTCCTCCTCTGTGTTCCTCTGACTACATTCCCGCATTTCTGAAGTTGTGTAACAAATCGTTTATGGAATGTATAGTTCCGAGGGATTGGAGGAGAGCATTAATAATACGCCTAACTAAGGCGAAATTGAAGGAACTCATAGCGGGAATAGTTTATTAAAGTGTTGTAAGGGAAAGTATATGCTGATAATTTTGGTTGAAAGAGTACGCCGTGAGTGACTCGAGAACTGATTGGTGAAGAACAGGTGCTATTAGAAGTGGTAGAGGAATGATATATAGTCAATTTTTGACGATTGATGATACCAAACTATAGGTATCTTGAAGAAAAGATGAGCGGAAGAAGAATATAACTATGTTTATTACGTAGGTTTATGAACTCGTGCAACAGGTGTAATGACAAAGAGTTAATGATGACAAGCTCACTTGAGCGTTGGCAGAGGATGTTCGTGATAATGGTGTTGGTCTGGTTAGGCTTGCGAATATAAGTCAAAAGTAAGTATGAAAATGTGAAGCCGTGTGAATAGAATAATGGAAATAAGGTGATATGGCTTAATAACGACATTGCCCAGTGAGGTGAGGGTGGGGTCCTTACTGGTCCTTGGCGGTTTATTTTTCTCTATGGACGGGGTTATGAAAGAAATTCACAGAGGTACGGTGCATTGCTTTATTGTAGCCGGATGACTTTGGTTCTTTGTGTGGTGAATCTGAAGTGTGTGATTGGTAGAGAGTTTGGCAGGGTGGTGTAAAGGAGTTCTTTTTTTTTAAAGTAAAATATAACAAGAATAAGGTTATGGTTGTGAGATGAGGACAATCCTCGGTGTAAAAGTTCATGAGTTTTAAATAGTTTTAGGATATAATGTTTGATGAATAAGGGGAAGGGGATGATGAAGAGTGTTGTAGAAAACTAGTGTGAGAGGTAGGGAGAGGTGGGTTCGGGGCAATTAAATACCTTTCGGGCAATGTCGGGGACAAGTATTAGAATTTTGAAAATGCGTTTGGGGTTTGGCTAAAGGATCTATGTTGTTTACTGTTCTGGTGAATAATGTATAGTAGTAGGAACTCATGGTATGAAATGGATAAGAGGTATCGATCTAAGCGTAAATGTGTTCATCAGATGGACAATCTTGAGGGCGTGTTAGGTGTAAAGAATTAATAAAGGATAATAAAATGAGGAAAGGACGCATTAGGGAGTTGTGTGCGAAGGGAGGCGTAAATGAGAGAATAACAAGAGAGTACTATTGAAGAGGTTTTGGTATACTCGGAAAGGATGGATCTGATACGTCGGCTATTGGCTAAAGCGGATGTACGTTGGTAAGTGTGCTGGGTAATCCGATCGGGAGGGAGACCTAAGGAAACAGTAGGATTATGGCAGTCAATAAAGGAAATGTCTGGTGGAAAGGATTGTGATTATTGGCAGAGGTGAGGGAAGACAAGGTTCAATAACTGAGGAGTAAATGCAGGGGTTTGTGAGAGGGGTAGTGTATTGGTGGCTTTGCCCAGAGGGCATGAACACACATCTCGATTGACGAAAACCAATCAGGTGAGGCGGTTCCGTTGCAGGCTCGTGAAGGCCCTAGCGGTGGATTTTATTCTGACTGCGACGAGTTTCTCACTGTAAAGGTATCCTTTACTTTCGAACTTGCGTCTGATAGTTCTTACTACAGTTCTACTTTTTTCTGTTTCCGGTGTTAATGCTAGCATCCTCATCACCAAATTCTGGAAAAGGAAAATAGACTAATAATAATAATATAATATAATTAACTAATAATAATAATAAGATAAAAATAATAATACTATGATAATAAATTATGAATAATAATAATAATAATAATAATAATAATATAATATAATAATATAATAATAATAAGTAATAATAATGAATAAAACTATACAAAAAGTCGAACTGATCAGTTTGAAGGTATATAAGGTTTAAAGGTGGTACATAATCACTCCCAGGGATATTCAGTCATTATTTTATAATTTCCTACAAATGATAGCAAAAAACATTTTTAAAATTCCCAAAATAACTGTGTCGGTTAAACAGAATATAGAACATATATTAATCGTAGACAATATAAGTAAGGTATATATATATAATATATGATATATTATATATGATATGATATATATTATTAATAATATATAATACTATATATATATTATAATATACTATATACTACTCTATGAATATAGATATTACTATTATATTACGTACAAGCGACTTCTACACTCGGGCTGCTTGGGCTTAGCACAGTTATCATTATATTGAAACGATCGATCTTCTACAAATTTCAAAAGTTACTATAAAATTTATTCTATTTTTTTTTGGTGGTAGCGCAAAAATTGTTCATTAAAATTACTTAGACTCTATAAATTAAATGTAACACTTTATATTAACAAATAAGGTGTATGAATCATACGCCGTTGAAATAAGTACAGATCGATCAATTATAATCATTCTATATTCGTCAAAAATATTCTAAGAATGTGTGTCAGAAACCTTTTGAAGTATGACTAATTTTCATTATTCTTTAAAAGTTGTTTTTTTTCCTACCTAGGAACTAATAAAACACTTTTTAGTTCTTTATATAAACAATTTAATAACATAAAATTTCTCATAGCAAATGTCGATAAGAAATATTAATAATTTAAATTCTAATACCTGAATTTAAAATCTAGAGTAAAAGAAAATGAAAAGGAACACAATAACAGTTACCTCATGTCGAGAATCAAATTTTTAAATTGTAGAGAACTTGTTAAAATAGCACTAACTGCAAGTATCTAGTGTGAATGTTTTGGTTAAAATACATTAGTATAATATATATAATATTATATTATTATATAAAACGTTATATATTATATATTTAATAATATATATATATTATATATATCATCGTATATAGTATATATATAGTATAAGACATACAGTGAGAGAGAGAAGAGGAGAAGAGAGAGAAGAGCGAGAGAGAGAGAGAGAGAGAGAGAAGAGCGAGAGGAGAGAGGAGAGAGAGAGAGAAGAGAGAGAGGAGAGAGCCCGAGTAGTAAAAAGTTACTGGAGTGGCCGCTGAGAATATATATATATATATATATTATATGATAATCTTCTTTTTTATATATATAGTCTTTTTATTAATATATATATATCTTATATACTATATATATATACTATATATAGTATATACTATATATATATATATATATATATTATATATAATATATATTATATTAATATATTATATATATATATATATATATATATGATATATTATAATATATATGGTAAACTGAAACTATATATCGCCTGACCTTTGATATTCGATATATGGATAAATATCGATATATATCGATTTAGTACTAATATTACTGATATATATATATTATATACTATAGCTATATATATATATATATTAATATACTATAATTATAATATATAGTAATATATAGTATATTATATATATTATATATATATATATATATATATATCATAATATATTGAACTGCGGTTTAATGCAGTATTTACATCTATATATAGTATATATATATATCTATAGTATATATTATATATATATAATATATATATATATATATATATCTATATTATAATAGATTATTATCTATATAAATATATATTAATTTATAAATATTATTTATATATATATATTTATATATATATATAAGTATTATAATATATATAGCATATTAATAATATGTATTATATAATATATATGTATATATATATTTAGTATAATATATATATACTAATATATATATATTATTACATATATATAAATCAAAATGCTTCACCAAAGTGGTTTTTTAGATTGATACGAGTACGAATAGATTGTTGCGAAATAAATGCCCCAAAAGTACTCATTTTTGGGAATTTATTGTTTTTTGGGTATATCACCAACGAATACCCACGGGTAATCCACCCTCCCCGATGGCAGGAGCGGGGTCTCTCGGCCTCTAGGTAGGCGACGACCACGGGGGGACTAATCCCCCCTCACGGGAGAATAGGTCTCACGAACCCGTCCTTTGTCTTTTGGGGTGTCGCTGGGGGTTATATGCCCCTCCGGGTAGAGAACGTCCCCACCCGCCGTCCCGAATCGGCTCGAGCCACACTCAGAAGGAAGGTGTTAATGGACTTGGGCACCATTTCTAGAGGGCTCGTTGACATCACTGTACAGAGTAAAGTAGCCTACGATAAACTTTAACTGAATCATGTACTGTACACTGCCCTATTATGATTTTACTGAATAGAGGGTTTAGTAGATTGCGAAATTATAGCAGTAAAGCTAACAGGATAATTTGGATATGACTTAATTATGGTAAATCTCACAGAATACTTACCTGCTGAAACCTGTTAATTTATATTTGAACACTGAACAGCATTGAAAAGAATGTTTTATAAACACATCACGCCCGATAATATAATATATATCAGTATACGCTCTTAAAAAAGTATATAGTAATACTAAAGTTAGTATATATACATAATAGTATAGTAGGATAACGTATATAGATGAATATATATCTAGAAGAATATGTACGGTATATATATAATAGTTTATATGGTTTAATATATATATGTATAATTTATAAATATATATAGGACATAAATAATTAATATCATATAAACATTCGGATATATTATATGAAATAAAATCAGCCTACAAGCCCACATTATTTAAATTACTATTGACGATTTTGCTTCAATTTTTGGTAATATTATGATTGATATCTAGAAAACACTTAAAAACATAAAATAATGCTAATTACAGAAATATGTAAAAAAAACTTCAAATAACTTTATAATAGATATTCCTCTCTAGAACTTCATTCTCTAGGCACACTCTACTGTCTAAAGAGTTTCAAAAACGATTAACGATGGGATTATTATCATTAAGTTCCAATAAATGAGCTTTGCCATTTAATGTCTCATAAATTGACAATGCTGGGTATTCTTCGGATAAATGAGGGTCGATCCGATAATCATACTCATCGGAATGACAATCTAAAGATATAGATGGGTCAGAACGAAATATGATTACAGATTAGAGCCTATAGATATTAATAGTAGTTATAAATAACTATATAGTATATATATAATATTAGTATCTATAATATCTATATATAATATATATTATACTATATAACTATTAATAACTTGACATATATAACATATCATAAATATATATATTAGCTATATATATATATATATATATAATATATATATACTATATAATTTCTGAGTGCTCTAATTTAGTCTTATATATTGCAATATATTTACAAATTTCAGGTGCCATCTGAGTGCTGTGGTGGTGGGGGGGGAGGGTAGAAAGGTACTTTCTATACCATTTCATCAAGACTTTCTAAAATATATGTACAATAATATCTAATTAGCTGGACAAAAAATGTTAAAGATTGTGGATGCTAGGTACAGTTATTTATTTATTTATTTATTTTTTTTTTTTTTGTTGTGTGACAATTTATTTTGATTTTTTTATTTTTTTTTTTAGGTTTATAGATGTGCAGAATTGGAAAAATTGCGAGGTTTATTTGACCTATGATATTTAAACCAATTTTCTGATCTATTTCATCTGTCTATGAAATCAATAATTTTTTTGTTGAGGCGGAAAAATAGGAAGAAAAAACGAACAAATTTTGCTGTTCTATAGGATTAAATTGTTCTGAATATCCATATTTACAAACGAAAAGATTTGGGTACATTCTTTAGACTAAGATAAATATTCTAATCACTCCAAGCAAAGCTTAAATTTCCTATACTGCACCGGAGGTGAGATGGCAAACCACGCACGCACACCGCCGCGGAAGGTGAGCACCGCACTGCACCGCACCAAGCACCAGAAGCACTCGAATTGTATGTGCCTCACATCGCTAGAATGAATAAGCATAAAGCTCAAACCACGATAATATGCTCAAACTTAGTTTTTTAAAAATGACCTTTCAGGACAATGATGAGAGAGAACTAGATTATCGACACCTGCCAGAGTCTATCATAGCTCTATCTTTATAATTATATGTTAATTAGCAGTGCTATGCACCCATCATTCCAGATGTAAATATTCCTCATGATTTTATGTCTCAATTGTTGCTCGAAAACTGTTATTGACGTAATACCTAACAATTGGCTAAACATCATTTAATAAACCATAGTAAATAAGAGAAAACAAAAATAGTCGCGTTCTAAATGTAGATAAGTATCGAAACCAAAGTCTAATGTTCCAGAAATTGTACATTCAAGAAGGGGACAAGTTAGAAGCCTAGAAAGCCCTAAGCCACCTAGATTTATACTTTTGCTATGTATTACAGACAATACCCTGTTATACATTATTCAGGAGTTTATTGTAGTTTGTACATGTTTACCCACCCGCTTCAAACTGAATTACCATTATCAGCCATATATGGAAGCACTAGATTAGTAGAGCGATGCTTTATCATGCGATCCTCACATTCGTTAGTATTTAAATCGTTATGTGTACCACAAGGTGGAGGTATATCACGAACGTGAAATTCCAACAACTTCGGATCGACATTTGGGAAAAAATTTTGTAGGGTTTTGTTTGAGATCCTTTTTTGAAAACAAAATACACGCTTATTAAAAATATTGTTTATTTGAATATTGGTTAATTCTGAGACATTTAGTTTCATACTTCACTTTTTAAATTAGAAACTCTACAAACCAGTAAGTGAGCATAAAATTTGTAGTGTTACCTTAAATGTCGACTTAAAAGTCCACTTATCCTTTCGGGGAGAGCAAAGAAGAGACAGGTATAGTCAATGTAAGATTGCCATGAAGTGAAAATTCGTTAGTTGTCAGCGGCTACAGCAAGAGTTGCATCAGTTGACCATTTTTCAATATTGCCATCTGAGGGATCATGTATACTTGGCTATTATTCTTTTTGCTCTGCTGACATATGCATAATAATATATTGCTGATGCTTAAGACGCTCTTTTTAGTAATGCAAATGAAGGGGTCAAGCTTACAATATGATCTGTCATTACTGACATTGTTTACTTGTGACTGCTACAGAACAATTTACAACACGTAAAATAATATGGCAAAAATCTTTTTTTTTCTCATTATGGATCAGCTTTAATCGTTCCAGTAATCTTGAAGTTTCTTAATGCCATTATATATTTTTATGGAACATGTGTAACATTCATTTTTTTTTCAGCTTTGGTTTCTTCTTAAACTTCAATATGTCACTATGATTCTTAATTCTACTGAGATCACTCCTATATATAGTACACCCAAATATCCCTTTTTATTAATATTAAATATTTTCTTACGTCCTGCATATAGACCTATTAGCTACGTGAATGTGTTCATGTATATATAAGTGAGTGTAAGTCAACCGTACTCACAGATTACGTATATATATATCATATTAATAGTACTAAGTCAGCGAGGTGGGGCAAATAAAAGAGAAAAAAAAATATATAAAATTTAAATACTGTTCTTCCATTCCATCTTGATTAACTTTGTATACCCAATCATCGAAAATGATAGTCAAAACATTGAAGGGACTACCTCTGGTTACATCGATACAATTATTTACTATTTTCATGATGCATCAATGCTAATTTTAATGAAAAATAATGATTTAAGATTGTTTCTTTACTACTTATAACATAGAAGCTGATTTCTTGTAGAAATGAAGTGAAATTTGTTGCCTTTTAAAGTTTAATAAATTGAAAACATCAATTTGAGTTATGAGAGCCTCTTTCTTGTAAGTTATAGCCAAAATGAAATGTTCTTTTTAATAGCAAATGTTTCTTTTTTTCCTTGAAGACTTCTATTTCTTATCAAACTCAACTTTAGCAGAATTATTTCTAGCATGATAATTTCGACATTGAATAGAAAATAGGAAATCATGGAGCATATAACTCAATAATGTTGGGAAGCAGTTTAAATCAAATAATTAAACCTGTTTTGAACACTTTGCAATATTAAATTAACACCTGAATTAATCCATGATCAATGAATATTATTAATAAAAATAAATTGAAAGATGGGTAATAATCTACTAACCTTAGGCTTATAATATAGATTAAATAATATATATATAATTTACAAATTTTATTCTGATTGTAGACATAATATTCTCTATGTCCCGGTTCGATTCATCGTCTAGATTCTAAAAGATTTATCATCCTAGAATATTATTAAAAAATTAAGATAATATCATTACATTATAAATATTACATATACTTATACTTAATTATTAGTATATATACGCTTTTGGTATAGTATACTTATATTACTTTATTCTAATCATAAGTACGTCTATATGTTACCTTAGAAAAATATATACCGATCTTAAGATATAAATATAATATACTTGATATAATTAAATAAATGACGCTATATATTTATATTACTATAATTCTAAATATAGTATCTAAATAGATTACTCTTATATAATATCCTTTTTACTATAATCTAAATAAGATTATGTTTACTTATTATTAATTTTAAAAATGAATTAATAATCTTATCTAAAGTATATTTAATTACCTTTATATAAATTTATGTGATTATATTATATATATTTTAACTATAAGAATAATAATGAAGGTTTAAAACGATTAATCTTCTATGTAATCTTCTTAATTTAATTTTATTATTTTGATTCTTTAATTTTACTTTTCTATTTAATTATAATTAAAATATATTATATTATATATTATTTTATTTTATTTAATTATATAATTATTAGATATATGGTATGGAAAGTTAGTGTATTGAAAATTCTTCAATTGATTTGTAAAGGATTGAGAGGGTTAGATATGTTTGTTGTTAAGTTATTATCTTCTTGTTTATAACCACAGAGTTGGCCTTAAGTCAAACTAGTATTAATTGGTGTATGATAATTATATTGACAGATGCAAATAATAAAATTAGATAGTGTAATTAGTATGATTTGATTATTGTGTTGGTGATGAGGGAGATGTTGGATAAATTGTATGTGTTGTAGATATGTTAAATATCAGTATAAGGTTGGTATTTAGGAATGTGTGATTATCGGATCATTATGGGTTTACTATTATGTAATATATTAAGTTAGTAGGGTTATTTTGGCTTAGGATTCTAGAGGAAGAGTGAATTACGGAATGGTGGTGGGTATTAGAAATTAAGAGTAAGAAGTTTATAGTGAAATATCATAGGTAATATATGGATAAGTATTACTAAGAGTGCTTTGCTTAAGTAATATATAGTTATGAAAATGTGACTAAGCTAGAAACTATGGAGAACAATAGTCTGTGGAACGCAATTAAGTAAAGCATTAGTATGTTTAAGTGCATTATAACCTATATATACATATATAAGTGCTAAAATAATGAGAAATATGTTAGTATGCTAAAGTAGGAAGTAAGATATTGTTAACAGTATATATACGAGAGGCATAGAGTAGCTGTATATGAGAAAGAGCTGTTGGCACTAGTATGTCTATCCACAATTTACTGTGACGCAGCGTTAACTAAGTATCATATTGCGAGAAGAACGGCGCAGTGGTTGTAATGCTACTAAAGGCCAATAATTTTATCGAACTTTTCTATATTTTCAAAAAAGAACCGAAAGATGTTTGAATTATATAAGAAGGAAAGAACATACTAAACAAGGTGCAGTACCGTAGGCGGAAAACAAGAGGTAAAAAAATGAACAGTTTGGAAGGAGGATGAATGGGGTACTTATAAGAAAACATGAAGCTTTTCTGTCGTTCTGGAAGGAAGCGGCTGACTGAAAAGAGAGGGTGAGAGAGAATGAGATGTTGTAACTAATCACGGCGAATACACCCTGTCTTAGAACAATGAATACGGGATGGTGCTTTTGTAACTCGTACACGATGGAAAATGGCTCTCGTGTAGGGAAGTGTAGTCACAAAAAACTTATATAGAAGGTATGCTGTATGAGATGTCTGTTGCGCGCAGTAATGAAGAGTGATAGAGATGTGGGTTTGATGAGCTGTGCATAGTTAGTGAGTGCCAGAAGTACTTCATTGGGGAATGAGGTATAGCAAGGAGGAAGTAGTATTCTGGTCAAATAGAGAGAGAGCTGAGAGAAATCGCACACATCTAGTAGTGCTATCGCAGTGGAAATCATTCTGGTGAAATTGATCAAGTACACCAAGGCGCCCACAGATTAACTGTGATTGACATGGTGATTTGGGAAGTTGTGTATATATGAGAGCACGTCCTTCATCTTGCAGAGTGTTGTACTGTGTGTCTGTTAGTGCGATTGGAGGTACGAATTGAGTTATCATTCAGTAACCTAATATACCTCAGGGTAGGCGAGGTACGATATCAAAAGGAGCCTGCGGGGCATCTCGTAGGAATGAACTACATGGAGGAAATGTAGTTATTTTGACAGGTGTATGTTGTGATACGGTGTATGCATGTGATAGTGCTCGGTTATTGCTAACAATTTGTGTCGATATAGAGCTGCCTGTCGATGACCGAACTTGGGACTATTTGTGGAAAGTAACAGGAGGTGCGCTTAGGCGTGTATGCAGACGTGTGATCAACATGTTACTGTATGAAGACAGTTAGGAATGAATCATGAGAATGATATAGAGGGAGAGAAAAATATAATATATATATATGATTTTATGGATTTTGCAACAGGCGTATGATATAGGGTTAAATAAGTATGTATAGCTACTATGGTCAGTTGGTAGAAGATCGACTTTGGGGTTTTCGGTGGAGATAGGTATACTTCTGAATGTTTAAAAATAAAAGTATGGGCATGACGAATAGTGGAAGCGTGTGTAAGAATAAATGGCTGTTGAAAAATTTTATTTAGATTATATATTAATATTAATAGCGGGTGAGAGTAGGGATGTGTTGTCTTACCCTTTGAGGTATTTATTCAATTTGAGTAATATATGGATAGGGGTTTAATGAATAGAATCAGATAGATGAGATATGGGGGTTATGAGGTACAAGGAAAATGGTAGTATTAACATTTTTATTATTAGAAATAGTGAGAAAGTTATGAAGTGGAGGGTTGCCTACCTATATTATATATTATTGATAGCGATGATTATTCACAACAGACTATAGCAAAAAGAAAGAAAAGTATCACAATTTCCAATATCGTCATTATATGGATAGGAGTGTGTAAATAGAAAGGGAGAGAGAGTTTGAAGGAGTAAACGTAGATAAGAGTAGGTTATGGTTGCGAGTGAGGACAGTCCTCGGGTTGAAGTTAATGTTAGATGGTTGAGGCAGTATACTGGGAATCAAGTTGATATCTGATTTAAATATTTTAGTATGAATATATGTTGGGATCGATATATAAGTGGAGATAACGAGTATGATATAGCTATATATAGAGTGTATAGTTAATAGAAAATGATTATATAGTATATATATATTATTAGTGTAATAAATTGCAGGAAAGGAGAGGAAGGTGGCTGGTGCAAATTAATCGTTGGTGGATGTAAGAAGTGAACTATAAATAGTCTAAGTGCGAAATATATTAGGTAGTCTTACAACAGAGTGAAGTTTGATATTATGATTATTACACTATATATGTGTTTAATTAGTAACGTGTTGATTGTAGGTGATGGGATAGTTCTGAGGATGCTACTAAAGTATATAAATTCAATGTGTTCAAAATGGATACAATCTTAAGGGGTTGTGTTAGGTGATGAGAAAATTTATATATAAAATGAGGAATATAGAATCAGTAATTAGAAAGTTAGTAGTGTGAGTGTGATAGATAAGGGGTAAATGAGAGAATATATAATAAGTGCGTTGAGATGGTTTGATAATGGTAGTTGGTACATTATTGATTAGAAAGGTAGAAATGAATGAGATATAGTCACGGTATATATATATTAGGTATAAGCGGTATAATGTATATATAGTATGGCGTAAGTAGCTGTTGTGGAGTAATTACGACCGTGAGGCTGAGTGAGACTCTGAGAGAAAAATTAAGTGGATAGTTAAGATCATGTAAATGGAATGTATCACAAGAGGATGAATATAATATGAGATGTTGTTGGAGTCAGATGGCAGAGAATGAGAAGTGAATGCATTAATAGACCGCATTGAATGGCGGGGATGTTAGTGAAGGGGTAATATTAGGCTTATAGTGGCCTTGAAAACACCTGTTGGGTCATAGGGATATATACAATCTCTAGCGAGATCTTGAAAGATATGTACCATAGTGATGAGGTCCGTTGAGGTACCGTGAAGCTCTAGGGTGGATTTACTGACTGTGCTGGTTACGTAATATTCTCAATCATAGATAGGTATTAATATGAATGGAGTATGTCGAGGTAAGTAGCTGATATTTTCTTAATTTAAGAATATGTGCTTCATATTCTTCAACTACTATTTCACTGTTTCAGGTGCATTGTCACGCACTACCTCAAGTCCTCATTGAGGGGAAAAAGGTAGATTATTAATTTATCTATAATTATTATAAGTTATTATTATTATTTAATATTTAAATTATATATATATTAAAAATTTAATAAATTATTATTATAATTATTATATTATTATTAATTATATAATTACTATAATATATTATAGTACTTATTCCATCTGTAGGTAAATATACTTAGAAGTCTAAGTAATATAACGAAAAATGTGACACGTTTTGCCCTTTCGAGTTTTATTTACAAACTATTCGATAAAATTATTATACATTAATATGTTTGACAATAACAAAAGGAAACAAATTGAATCCTATTACAAATAATTTGACTACAAAATAACTTATTTTTGTACTAAGTAAATATTTGCTATTCACATTGAGATTAATTAATATTGTTTGCTTATCACTCACATGAGGCTGCAGGAGCCAGTGAATAATTTTATTATTTATATACGGCATCCGACTCCGGCTCCGTTGGCTCCACATTTTAAAATTTACCCGACTCCGGCCCTCGAGCTTCTCAAGCCATATTTTAAAATTAAACCGTATACGGATACTACCGACTCCAGATAGCATTTATTAAAAATTGGCTATGGATATCCTCCCGACTTCACCGGCTCCGAGCTTATCTCAGCCGGCATTTTAAGTGTATAGTTATCGGGTCCGACTTATATATATATATACCGGGCTCACGGCTCCGACCTCTAGTTATAATTTCTTTTCCAATATGTAATAAATTAATGAAATCTAATTATAATTTCTACTGTACATATATAATTTTTGCTGTTTTTATTGTAAAGTAGAAGTGAAATGTTTGTATTAAGGACATACTTTATATATAAATAATCATTAGAAAATAAAAACAGGAAAAAATTTTTAGTAAATATAAGTATTTTATATAGAATATAACAGAAAAAAAGAATATATTCACTTATTCTTTTACTAATTTTAGTTACTTTTATAAGCTAAGAGTTATAAAACTCAAGCTGTACATTTACTATAAGATTCTATAAAATATACAGTTTTTTATCGTATGACGGGGAGGGAAAAATAAGGAAATAAATACTAAACTTTCTTCATTATTAAAGTTTAATTTAAATATATCTATATCCTCTTTGAACTATGAGCCTAAACATATCTAGTATGTATTAATATAATATTATATAAAAAAGCATTTTTTATTTTAAAAATAAAATATATTTTATATTCACTTCTTTATCCTAAAATTTAAATAAATTTCTTTTAGACTGAGCACCTAACCTACCTCTAGTAATGGTTTAATAATTAAATTTATCCAAAACAAATTTTCATTATGAGAAATAATAAGCTTCATTATCAATAAATCTCTTTTAGCGATTCACCTAAGATCCAATTTATTACTTTAGGGTACAGCAGTCAACAATTCAGTTTACGGTAATATTCACTAGTGACTAGGATAATGGAAGATATACTGTAATTTAATGTAAGTGAGTACGCATACTTGAGGGAAAATTTTTAATAGGAATAGTAGGTGAGAAATCCTCATTTATAATTACTTTATATATTATTAACTATTTAATCAGTTGATTTTTTATTATTATTACTGAGTCTAATAATGCCTTGTAGAAAATAGATAAAATTGTATACTTTACTAGAGGATTTAATTAGGAGTAGCACAAGGGTTATTTTACACTGGTCGGATATTGTTCTATGTTTTCAGTCTAGTCTATTCTGGCATAGAATACCACATTGGTATATCAAATTATTAATCACTCTTCTATATACTGATCAAGATATCACACTAAGGGAGTGATTTCCTAGAAACTGCTGATAGTATTTATAATTTCACATTTTATATATACTTATAAGTCCTTAAGTTCCACAAAGTAGCATTCACCTAGCTTTATAATATCAAGATATCTTACATAGTATTCTTGTGAAGATAACTGAACTGTGGACTACTAATCACAAAGAATGGCCGATCACATATATAATATTTTGTTATTTATAAAGTATTTTCTATCACCTTCCTTTCTATATATATATTATGTCATTTTGTCAAAAAATTCATTCTCTAAATTAATAAAAAAAATAATTCTATCAATCATAGATACTTTCTAATTGATATATATTTATTGAGTGTTATTGATTTGAGTTCGCCACTAACTACGTAGAGAGAAAGTTCATGAGTAGATACTATAGAGAGTACAAAGACATCATACTAATATGGTCTTTTAGTTGCCAAAAGTACCTTTCGAGCAATAATGACATGTACTATATCCTCACACATCTTGGTCTCTTGATCTAATATATGATTAGAAATTCACTTTATTTCAAGCAGTACTTGACAGCTATTAGAACTTATATTATATATATATATCCTTTAATATTGGGAAATTCTATCTAGTATCTTTATTGTCACCTGATTTGTTTATCGACCTTTGAGCTTATATATATATATATATATCTATGTGAGCATGATATTGTAGAGAATCACAATCAATAATAGCTAGCTAGCTAACATAAGTATGAACTCCACACCTCATGATGTGAATATGAAAAGATGTCATCCCGAGAGATTAAAGTGTATCATAAGTTTTTATCTCTAAGAGTCATGTTCAATAAAGGATCACAACGAATCAATATTCTAATTCGTTTTGCCATTCAATAATAATATACTTAAATTCTTGTAACAATTATTCACTGTTCTACTATATCTACATTTGTCCTTAATATTAAATATTTTCAATATCTATTGCAAAAGATGTAAAACTGCCAAATGTTATAAATCGACTGAATTATTATATACCCCTAATCATAAAGCTAGATAACTTGCTATTCTTATTATTTCGAATTCTTTATTAAAAAACGTCAATATATCAAGTTCTCGGATTATTAGATGAAATGTTGCGTATATATAATTATGGTATCTCTTACTTAGTATATATAGCTAACATATGATCATATATTAAATATTTATAGTATTTTTATATACGTAATACCCTACAATTATTATGACATATATAAAATTATTGGCCTAAATAATTTAGCTTTGCCCTCCGTCGAGTAGTTCTATCATGATAATACCATTTGTTAGTAATATGCAAGTAAAGATTGACTCACTATTATGGATCAATTAAGGTGTTGGAAGGCTGATAGTTCATGTTAATCATAAGAAAGTATCTTCGTTAATTTATATTTTGATAAGAAATAATTTGTTGTGGGATATTTTTCAGTGTGGTACATTTTGCCACACAGTCTACCAAAAGAACTTCCATTGTTTCGATAGTCTCCATTTATCCATCACAGTACGCTCCTTGTAAATCCTAACTCTGCAACAAATTGAGGCGACATCCATTGGGTCTCTCACTTTATCTTTATACAACCATTATATCCAGATTATAAAGTTGAAAATTTTTCATTGATATTTGACTCTCAAATAATAGACAGAATTATTATATATATATATCTAATTGCATATTAGATAATATCTAAAGCACAACTCTTAGTTATAGCTTAAAACTTAAAGTTTTAATATATAAGAATCATGATGAAGAGGAACACATAGATTACTCTTTTTCTTCATCCTTCCTTTATCGTAAACTACATTTCGCTTATATTATAAAGCTTCCCTTTTTAAAAAAAAAATAAATATCTTCTCATTTAATCCCGGATATTTCGAGTTAAATATCCGACATGTTATTTAAGATCTTTATTTAATATCCGACTGTTTATTTAACATCTTTCTTTTTTTATCTGATTTCGCTCAATTTAGCAGTGACAGAGTTTTTGTTTTCTCTGCTCATATATTGAGTATCATATCACTTGTACTTGTCTATATCTTCTTTTTCTTTTATCTTCTAGTTTTCACAGTAATATTAACACTTATTCTCAATTTGTCACTATAGTTCTCTTTCTTCTTGATTTTCGCGTTTAGTGTATCATGATTTTTCTAATTATGGAGCATTTATAAACTTAACTTAATGTAAAGTTTAACCTTTTCACAGCTATTTTGTTATACCTATTGGATGCAGTATGTTTGCAACAATATAACTAAACTACTATAGCATTTTCTGTAGAAAGTTTATTTTTAGACGATTTCTTCTTTTGTATACTTTCTTTACTTTAATAAATTTCGAACTTTAAATGCTGGACTTACATTATTACTATTAAACTTATCTTATACTATATATATATCTTTACTTTATATATATACTTTTCTTATATATATATAATATACTTACTATATCATTTTATATATACTTACTATTAGCTTACTTTTTCTTTTATCTATTATTTTCTTCTTCTTCTCTTCCTTAGTATATATATATCATTACTATCTATATATAATATACTATCTTTTCCTAGAAGATCTGCTATACTTCTTTATATATCTATTCTTCTTCTTCTTATATACTTCTAAGTTATGTATCTATCTATATATTATACTATATATATAATATTATATGTCATATTTATTAACATATTACTATATCATTTACTATATAAATCATCTATTATCATTTCATTTATATTATATATATATCGCATACTGACAAGATCCAAAGATTATAAAATTTGAGTAATAATATATATATATATAGATATACCCTATATATATAATGAGATCAATTATTTAGTATAGTATAAATTTTATATATAACCTATATATATATATAACTATTTATATATGAACTAATTATATATAGCTCTTATCATATAAAAAAGTATATATATATAGTATATATATATTTCTCGCTAATATAGATAGGAAAAAACAACTTTTTAAACACTTAACTCAATGTCCAAAACTATAGAACTATCTAAGGATTTGAGGTGTGAATCATTCTATTAATATATATATATATATATATTATTATCTAAAAATATTGATCACTAAATTAATTATATAATATATATATATATAATACTAACTCAATACTATATAATATCATATATAATTATTTTTACAATAAATAAAATGAAGATTATATATAGTAAAGGATATTACTATCTACGAGTAATAACTCATATCAATAAGATACCTAAATTAGCTTTAATTCTATAGTTAATATGTGATAAATTTTTTTTGATAAATATTTAGTAAAAGCAGAAACATATTTTACTTATTAAACTATATATATATATAAGTATATATATTTATATATAAGTTGCACCAATACTTATATTAGAAAGTAATCATTATAGGTGATATAATAAATTTTAGCTATTATATAATATATATATCACAGAATTACTCACTAACGTAATATAACGTTTTATGAGGAGAGACCTGAAGTAAATCTATAAATAGAAATAGAATTTTAACTATTATCTTTGTTACAAATGCGAGAGATGGCCGACTATGTTTTTTTTTTGCTGAGCTCCGCCTGACGGACTCTCCTCATTAGTCCACGAATATTTCGCCTCCACTGTGCGGTTGCTCAAGGCACTCAAAGATTTTCGCGAGAGCGGCATACTCGCTCGAGGCCCTATATATCTCAACTTTACTCAAATTTCGACACCTCACGACTCTCGGCCTTCACACTCTCCAAACACCCTTGCGGCTCCGCAAGCCCTGGTTGCTCTAGATGTTACCTCTATAGTCCACTTGCGATGAATATATCGACAATACCAAAATCATATAGGGCTTGTTCACAGAGTGCCAGCAAATTTACCCTCTTGGCTCTAAGCTCTTCCACACCGAAAGAGATCTCTGATAACCGACCCCGAGCACCGTCCGACCCGAGATCCCATCCTGAACCCATAAAGAGAGATTATTGGGACCGACTACCGAGAGACTAGCCTTGAGAGTCAGCAACGTACAGAAATTTTAGAGAAATTTTCCGACTCCTGCTCTGCTCTCAAAAGCAACCCATATAATATTCATGATGACTTGGTATTCACGAGATCACTTATTTATTTGAGGTGAGCGTCTAATATTTCTCTTACTGTGGTATATCATGTATTTTGTTTTCCTCATATCAATCTTTTTTGGGGGAGTCGGTGTGAGTCGGATTAGGGCGAGCGAGAGAGAGAGTCCGAATCGAGGCTCGGCTGCCTCCTGTCTCCTGTCAACCGATTGCGAGCTCTGAGTATCGAACATTACTTGTTACTACTAGTCCATATACTAGTTTGTTTGCACAGAGATTTAATATTAAATAACATTATGATCCTCAATTACCCCCAGCTGAGTTACTCTTTTGTGAGTCTCCTTGTGCTGAGAGAGTGCCGAGTATACATAACACACCACATGCCGATTATGATATTCTTTTATTCCTCTTTCGATATAAAGGGTATTCTGACAGTTTCACTAGAGAGAAAGGGAGCTATCGTATTTATATAATAAGTTATCTGAAATAAGGAAAAAAGACACAAGATTATTAGTTGAGAAATAAGAAGAACTCTATGCAGGTTTATTATTGATGAAAAAAAAGACTAAATTATCAAATTGAATAAAGAAAAAAGACATTATCATTTCAATATAAAATATATAGGAAAAAGCCAAGTTGAGAGAAAAAATAAGCAAACATTTAATCATAAAAATAGACAGAAAAATATCAATAAAAAAAGACTAAGTTATCAATGAGAAAAAAAAGACAGCAAGTTATCCTTGAGAAAAAAAAGACTAAGTTATCATTGAAAAAAAAGACAGTAAATGATCATTGAAAAAAAAGAGTAAGATATCATTGAGAAAAAAAAAGACTAAGTTATCATTGTGAAAAAAAAGACTAAGTTATCAATGATAAAAAAGACTAAGTAATTCTTGATAAAAAAAAAGACAAAGTTATCATTGATTATCTCCATTATAGAATTGATACAGAATAAAGGGTATACGAGTATGAAAATTAAGGCTGTGGTCGTTAAAAAAGTTTGACATGAGAGAGAAAAAAAAACAAGACAGCAAGGTATCATTGCCTATCTCCAGTACAGAACTGGCACATAATAAAGAGTATCTGAGTTCTAAAATGAAAGCTACCGTTAATAATCAGTCTGAAATTTAAAAAAAACACAGTAACTTATCATTAATTATTAGGAAGAAGACACAAACAATGAAGAGGTTAATTTAACACACACTTAATATTATTTAGGTGCTATTTATTACTCACTGCTGACGCAGGAGTTAACTATATACGTTATCTTGGTGTATTAATTAATTAATTAATTAATTGTAAAATACAAAATTCACTTGAGTATTTATTTCAATTGACTTCTATGCAGAAGAGATTCAAAAATGATTTGTGGAATACCACAAAACAATAATATGTATTAAATAATAAACATATTTAAAAAAATATATATTAGGTTCATAGCATAGAAGGGTGTCTATGACCCCTACTGGGGCCACATGGCATTCTGCTGGGGTGTTTCTGAGTTGCAGGAGCAACCCACCAAAGTCAAACAGCACCAACATAGGCACAACAACTGATATGATGCCAATTAACAAAAAAATAAAAGATACATTTAAGATGTATTCATAATATTCATTATTTGTGCCTAATTATAAATATAAATCTAGACAATTTTAATACATATTGATTAAAATAATAGGGATAAATAAATATATTACAGGTTTATTTTAAGTTATTAATTAAATGTATTCTTTTCAGTTTACTCCAAGATGTTCAAAATTATTAAAGAAAATATAAGATGTATATGATATTTGAATCATAAAAGATAAGTTTAAAATTAACAAGTACCAAAAGGAAAGTAACAAATTAATAATTACCAAAAGGAATCTTCCAATTGGTACTTATTAATTTTAAACCCTTACTTTCAGAATAAAATATCTGAGTATTTAACAAAAGTGACAATGACATTGGTGCGGTAAAGTTGTTGGATAGTATGTATTAGGTTAAGATTATTCACGAAGAACCTAAGATAAATATATAAAAGAATATTAAAAATGATTATTCATAGATACAATAGCTTACTTAAATAGTACTGGATTTACAGATACTGTAGCGTAATGGGATATTGACTGACTCGCGAGTTTGAAGGCGCTGGTTCGATACCTAATGCGGATCTTAGAAAAGACTTTTCAGATAATTCCCCTTCTCGAATAGGGCTAAGTCGGTCAGGTGTGGACAAAAAAAATAGAGTTAAGACAAGCAACGCCATAATTTATAAGATGATCGTTAGGCTAGGTTAGGTTAATTTATAAGATGATCGGAGTCTGTTGATCAAAATTATGTTCTAGTGTACTTGTGTTTTATATATATCATACGTTTATTATATTATATAACAACATAATGTTTGACAGCTTTGTCCTATAAAAAGTGGGAATATATAAAAAAAATAGTAATAAGAGTAGTAAAACAAAATAGTTACAGATATTATTTTTAAATCAACAATGTATTAACGTATTATTCCAAGAATTATAGTAGTTATTATTTTAGCGGTTATCACCATAACTGCAAATAATGTTACGAAAATTTTTCTTTTATACTATTAAGTATATTTCAGAAATAACGATACTGATACCATTACTTTAAAAAATTATAGTCACCTTTCTTACTGCAATTTCTCTAAACCATAACTAAGATAAATAAATTATAATAGATACCTCCTAGCCCACTGTCCCGCTCTGACAACGCCACTTCCATGTATTAGTATAAGTAATTTGTCTGATTCTGAATAACTTTCTGAACAAAATATGAAAGTACTTGGCTCCTTTTCGTTGGCGTCTATTGGGACTGGATGACGTTTCAAACCACATCTTTCCTCCAGAAGTTGGTATACAACAGGTGTAATCAACTGATGAAATAGAAGGTTTTTTAATATATATATATATATATATATATATATATATATTATATATATATATACTATATATATATATATATATATATATATATATATATATATATATATATATATATATATATATATATATATATATATATATATATATATATTATATATTATATATATATATTATATATTATATATATATATATATATATATATATATATATATATATATTATATAATATATAATATATATATATGTATATTTAATATATATATATATATATATTTTCAATTTAGACATATTTTATTTATGAAGATATAAATTTACTATACAGAGAATATAGTTTTTGAATTTCTTTGTGGTCCCCCGTGTTACCCTCTTTATAGGGGATAAAACACGTTAAAATAGGTAGTTTTATATAATATATATAATATATATATATATATATTATAATATATATATATATATATTACTATATATAATATATATATATATATATATAATATAAATATATATATATATTATATTATTAGTGCATGTGGTACCATGTTAGCTTTATTTATGTGCCTACCCCCCCTGTTCAAAATAGATAAAGTTGAAGAATAAGACAAAAATATTACATATATATCAATTATTAGATAAATACTATCAAATATACACTCAAGATGTATATTATATTTGATATCAATGTGCAAATTCAAATAATACTAAATCATTAAATCAATAATAAGGCATGTTTATTATTATTATTATTATTAATTATTATTATTATTAAATTATTAATTTATTATTTGATTATTATTATTATTTCCATTAGCAACTGTTTCTTAGCTACTGTTATTGTCGTATTGTTGTTGTTGATGGATGTGTGAGGAGGAAGTTTGTGAAATTGACATGAACATATGTGTTCATTGGGTGTATTTTGTATGTCCTTCAATCCTCCAACTTTTTTTTTTTATTATATTCGAGAAAAGAAAAGGATGAAATGTGGTGGGTTTGCATATATTATAATGAGTGGCTCTAAATCTTATTATATAATTAGTAATTAACTATTGAAGAAAAGTTTGAACACCCTTATGGAGAGGATTAAAACTTGTTAGAAAGATAGTGATAGAATGTATGCTTAATAAGACCACGCCAGCGATTGTGAGAAGAACCAAGTACTAATGAGACGAAGCTAACTCCGAATATGATTCGACTACTACTGTGATATTGTGTAAAGAAATGAGTTTATGTGATATGTTGTGAGTTAGTATATTATTATTGTTAATTTATCTTTATCATAATTAATCATCATGATTATTTTATTATTGGGAGTTATTATTTTTTCCGAATTATTTTCACCGGACTCTGCTCACGCGCATGCTATTAATCTTATTCACTCCCCAGTTATTGTGTCATTCCCTTTTTAACAGCTCTTTCTGCCATGTACTTAAGAGCAGATTATTTGATATTCCCACGTTTGCTCTGGTAGTTACATTCCCCAATCCTGGTAGACGATGTGCTACGGTACGTGTGCATATCGACTTTGACAAGGCCGCTCGTTGTAAGGGGCCTCGAGCCCCTACTTATCAAAAATGGAAGACTGCTCATACTTGTGTGTATAATAATCGTTCATGTAACGTGCCATGTGGTACATGGAAGGGTTTCAGACGCAGAGTTTCGTGGGACTTATTGAGGCCAACCCAGCTGCCCACTTCCAAGGTGGAGTTTCGGGGTAATAGGACTTGGGCTTTGAACACGGGGTGGACGCAGTTGCCGCGGCCACGTTTCTAGGACACCCTAATTCATGAATACATCAATGACTTCATTGTATTTGTGTGTATATATTGCGGTGTTTAAGAAAAGTTGCAAATTCTTTTCCTAAGTCTAAAGAGAAAAAAAGAAAGGCAAGAACTACCCCATCAGTTGGGCGGAGGAACCCGACTTTTTCCTAGTCCCCAATAGATGAAGGCATATTAGGGGATCTGATGCCCTAACGGACAATATAATAAGGAGATTCTATTCCTCAATCAGCAAACATACCCACATTCCTGGAAGCTGGTTTTAGGGCATTCCATCCCACTCCAGTAGAGGCTAAGTCGGTCTTTACACAACTGACGTAGCATCCCTTCCCGAGCCACCACATTAGTCAGGCTTCTCCATATCCTTGGGGATCTTCTCAACAACAGTCTCCCCCTCAGACTAATCTGATTCCGTTCTCAGATTTCCCACCAAATGTCTCTAACAAATTCGTCTCTGTCCATCAACTTGGGACTTTTCCTTACTGTTGAAAGCGTGTGTCGTAAACGGGAAGCTCACTCAACCCTTTAACTATAGTTTCAAAATTTGTTAATTCCAAGTAGGGTTGGCCGACGCACCAAGTGCGGTGCGGTGCGGAACGCAATTCCAGTATATCCGTACGGTGCGATTTCAAAAATATAGAGGTGCGATGCGGTGCACTTCGAAACATAGAGGTGCGGTGCGACAAAAATTCCAATATTTTCGAACCTATCCTTATCAGATATGTAAACCTCTCAAAACTTCTAATCTTATCTCCTATCACCAGTATGGATTCCATAAGGAGAGAATCTGCTGGGTGACCTTTCCGATTCTTACTCCTCTATACTTTAGCACTTCGGCTAATCCTTTGCCGTGGTAGTGGCACTAGATATCTAAAGTTTTCGATAAAATCTGGCACAAAACTTTGATTTCTAAATCTCCATCTTATCTAATTCTTATCTAATTATCTATTAATCCTTATCTAATTATCAAATCTTATCTAATCCTTCTCTCTGTAACCATCTTTGACTTTCTTTCCGTTCATTCTAAAGCACTTATAGAAGGTCACCATTAATTCTAAATCTATCAATACTGGTATTACTCGGAGGTGGGGCGGGTCTGTCCTATCTGCTACTATATTTATACTCATCATTAATATTTTCCCTTTAAGAAGGATGGCCATTTGTCGTTGAGAGAGAGGAAACAGACACTTTGATAGCTAGGTAGTTTTTCATTTATTCTTTTTGTTATATTTTTGCTTATGTTCTTTCACTCCTTGCGATTATTATTATTATTATATTAACTGGTATTTTTGGCCTTTGACCAGGTCTCAAACTGTAAAGAACCCGAACCTCAGTTAACCACTAAGGATGCTGTCTTGCCCCGTCCTATATGACCCCAAGCATCGCATTCGCTCCGTATGATGCACGAATGGTGACCAGAGATTTGCTTAGGTGGATGGGAGGGGCAAAATTCGAGGACACAATCACAGTTCACAACTAAGGTGTAAAGACCAATTGGTGCTTTACGCTCCCTGGGCTTGGACTAGGTGAGAGAGATTCATAAGTTTCAATTATGCGTTTTATTTTATTTCCATTCGTTGTCTCATCTGCTTCAAAGTTTTTTTCCTTTTATTTATCGCGTTATTGTTGCTTATTGGTTTGTTTATTAAGAAAAAGTCAAAAAGTAAATCTTCCACATTAAAGAAAGACAACCGCCCTCTTCCCTTCGGTCAGGTTCCCTCTCCCCTGACACCTGACCCTTCCCTGGCTAATTCCAGGCCAGGTTTCAACAAAGGCTTTGATAGTCATGGGTGAGATGGTCCTCGACCCGGGCTCGTTTATTTATCTAATCCAAAAGGGTAGGACCTTTTCCTTTCCACTCGGCGGAAACGATGGATCGATGATAAATGTATCCACGCCACTGTAGGTGTCTCCATGAGGATAGAGACATACTTCTCAACGGTCTATGCTACCAGCTTACAAGCTAGTTATGTCTGACCCTAACCCAGGTGTGCCCGAGGATATGTCGTATCAGCTTTATTTCATTTACATTCGACGATGTCTACATCATTTAAGGCCGGCATCCCGCTATTCTCAGTGATGCTGTGGAAATAGCCCATGGTACAAAATATCCCAAGTAACTCAATGCGTAATGGTTCCCTCCTCGTTTTAACCTCTTCAAGAACTCAAAAGTTTCAATTCAGCCTTGCTTACGTCTTTCGGTGTGACTATTATTTCCACCCTTGATGATAGGACAACTGATCTGAAGAGATATTAAGGGAATCATGCTAGATGACATATTAGCCCACCTAAAAAGAAAAAAAATTCTTGTATGCTGCAAATGTCTACAGGTTACCCCCTCGTGCTAATGATGCCCTCACTTCGCTTAACCCTAGGCTGCTTTTGACCATTAGTACGCAGCTCATGACTATTAAGATTAAAATAGACTTTACGGTATATGCTGTTTGTACTTACATCCTAAGAACTAACTTGAAGGTGCTTTCGATGTCACATATTCGGCACCATAAGAATGCCATTCCTCATGGAATATTTGCCTGAGATCTGATAGTGATCTTCACACTTATTGTGAGTCTTCCCTGTTGCTCCAATTGAAAGAGCCATCTATACTGCTTCCTCCAACAACAGTTATATCAATAACGATGATAGACCGTGATTAATTTTAACCATAAGTAATAAAAGTAACCGATATTAGCTTCACAAAAGACGAGAACCAATACACAATCTACTGTCATCTCATCACAGATTTTGAAATGAAAAACTGCAAATTTTCAAGAAATTTCATATCTATAAATTTCATTTTATTCAGTATGTCTCATATACTTTATGACGATAAATATACTTCACCAAATTGAAAATTAAGGTACTGAAAGATAGTTAATAAATTTAAATACACCACCACCACTGAGGTTGTGTAGTTGCTGTAGGCATGGCAGAAATGACTAATAAACAATCAAATGACGTTTGAATGATGTCAAATTAATATAGAATTTATTTATTGAAAAAGCTTTTGGAAAACTGTTATTAAGATTTCAGGTATTGTTTCCTTCCATTCTTGGAGGAACAAAAATCTTTAACGAGTTATTGCATATGGCAATGAAAAACGAAACTAAATTAGTATTACTTAATAAATAGATTGAATATTTGATTGTAATATTGCATGGAACCCATGTAAACTTTAATTTAAGAACTCGATCTTATAAAACCATTACTATGGGAATACAAACCACAATGTAAACAAAATTTACCTAACTGAATAAATGACAAAGTCTGGTATAACCAACGCAATATTATATGCCATCATATTAAATGATAAAAAAAATTCGTTTCCAACCGTTTTCAAAACTACCTTAGCAAACAATCAGCAAATTAAATTGTTAAATTATATAATTGTATAATTAAAAATTGCATAATTCTTGTTCTAATTATCATAGTTCGTAAAATATATAAATATTCTGTGGTAGTAAACATTATTCAATATAATTTTTTATGCCATGAAGTAATCTTTACACATTTGGGGAAATTTTACTCAAAACTAAGAATTACAATTTGCAATGTGGTAATAAAACTCTCAAGACTTTTTTAATACCCAGTAAAACGTTTCCAACATAGATTAGCCGATATGACATCAGAAGTTCATACCCCGGAGTAAGAAAATGGGTAGGAATTTAAGTATTTCTTATTATTATTCTTTTAAATAAAAATTAACCCAGTTGCGGGGAAGGTAAGTTTTATCCCACTCGGTTCTAATTGTTAGATTCTGACATGCCACACGGATGCTAGCTAAAGAAGATGTAACGAGATTCGGATTTGCTGACTATGAAAAATTAATTTTTTTTCAAAAGATATAATGCAGTTTATATTTTGATCATGTTTCATCATTTTCTTTCTTTCCTCATTAGTTTATTAAAATAATTTACTAAATTCGAATTTAAACATTTGAATTTATTACTATTTCAAAGATTAAAAACTTAATTATATTATTGTTCAATTTTTAAAGACATGAGGATAAAATTTCTGAAGTATTTAGCACCAAATAAATAAAAAGAAAAATAGGACAAAAAACGCACCACTCTGAACTATTCGTTAGTTTTTCGTTAGTTTGATACACTAAATTTGTTTCTTAATTTTTTCTACTTAACTTTTTGGGAGAAAAAGAAACAAGGACTTTAGGATAATATTCTTTAGAATATTTTATTTTTAAACATTACAAGCCTAGGATGAATGAAAAAGATGATAAACATATATCTAACAATTTCAGAATATTGGTTAGACTTTGTCCTGTATAAAAATATTTTTTCCCACAGTACCTCTCATTGAAAAAGTATGATGATAGCGTTATAAATCAATCGTTTCAATTACAAATGAAGCCTTCAAGCTTCTCAAGTAATTAAGGTATATAATATCATTAACACAATAGTATTAGCAGGTATGGCCAAGAAGTTGATCGCAGTCTTATTCGTAATTTGGAAAAATAAAATCTTAGGGGCGTGCTAGGTGTGAGAAGAATTGATAAAATGAGGAATGAACGTATTAGAGAGATGTGTGGTGTGAAGGGGTAAACGAGAGAATAAATGAAAGTATGTTGAGATGATTTGGTCATGTGGAAAGGATGAATGATAGTCGGTTGGTTAAGCGGATGTATAGTGGTGAGTGTGTTGGGAACCGACCGGCTGGGAGACCGAAGAAAAAGCGGATTGAGTCAGTAAAGGAATGCTTGCAGGAGAGAAATGTGAGTTTGGCAGAGGCGAGAAGAAAGGTGCATGATAGGAGAGAATGGCGGAGTGTTGTAAGGGGGTATGGTTGTGGCCCACCTGGGCCAGGGAATGAACCCTACACTTGACGATTTACCATAGCGAGGATCCGTCGCGGTCCCATGAAGCTCTAGGGTGGATTTTCTGATTGCGACGAATTCTTACTAATTAATGGTACAGAGGGGGCGGTAAGGCTGGGCTTTCTTTTCGACTTTTGTCATATTCTCCTACTGCTTTTCTTTTCCGATGCATGTAACGCACCTTACTCCCAATCTTGGGAAAAAAAGGTAGATGAAGAAGGAAGAAAGAAAGAAAGATGAAGATTTTATTAACCTAGTTATTAGTCGTCCTCTTTTACCATGTAGGATATGACTACTCTAAATGTATGTTTTTTTTTTACTGTGTATAAATTACTTTACGAAATGTTTTTATTATTAATACTATTTAATGTTTTATATAAATTTATCTAACCCGATCGCAGCAACAAACAAGTTATCCGCCCTTCGTACAAAGACTATCATCTTATCAAGTTTAAGTATCACAACACACATCTACATATTTCTTTACTGTTCGTAATGATCCGGTAATTTATTACTCCCCAACTCTTACGCCACAAGCGACTAAAAGATTTTCCACATCATTCTACCAAAAGATGTTTAAATTAGATTATGCCATGTAGTCTCTTCCGCATATTTATTAAATTCTGATTTAGAATATGATCTTTGTATATTCCTAACATACTAAAATTCATCCTTCAATTTCCTTGAAGAGTTGCCGTAGCCAATTCCATTCTTATTAATTTTTTCTCCTCTCTCTACTGTGTCTGTCTTTTGTTCCATCCTCCATTCTTCAATTCTATTCTTATAAGCTTTTGAAATAAGAACAAAAAAGTCAACACTTTCAACTACTTTATAAGACAATTCAGTGATTATTTGTAGTCGTGTCTTGGTGCTTTATAAAAAATTAATTTAAATAATAATCAACAAATGACTTTAAAAGAAAATTTCCTAATAAATGTTAATGTAAATATATATATATTTACCTCTCCCAAAGCTTCATATCGTTTCTGATTATAAGAATGATCATCTTCCTTCACAACAAATTCAAAGGGCTCCCCAGTATCAATTTTCTGAAGTTTACCATCTAGTAAATTAATCTGTAGTTAATTTTCATACAAAAAAAAAACACAAACATTTTATATAACATTAACTGCAATAATCTCAAATTTTGAAAGACCCCTAAAATTACAAAAGTTTCAAATTTCTCTAAAACACAAAGCAAAGCAAAAGCGAAGCATGATTAAATGAGTATAGCAATACTCAATTCATTCTCCTCCAAATATAAAGGTTAACAAAAACAGCCACTTTAATGTCGCGTCTCTAAATATTAATTCCAAATAATGCTTAATATTTTGAGATGAAATTTGCTTCTGGCGAGACGATTGCTTCCAATAAACTCAAATAGATTTTGTACAGAGCACCGCAATTTCTAGCGATGGGATTATTGTTAGGGGATTATGTGTTACCTTGATTTATATACTGAATTTTTCAATCAGAACATATATACTAGACTATGTATAAAATAATTAGCAATTAAGTATTATTTTTTATTGTATTATATATTATTTATTATTATTATTATTTATTATTATTAGTGTTATATCGTAATGATTTTCAAAAACACAATAAATAAGTATGATAATAATGACCAGAGTGTTTCAATACATCTATCATTCATAACCAGAACCATTCCCACAAAAACGTTCACCACCACACAAAACACCACACAACAAGCTAGTCCATACACTATACACATTAACACAACGACAACACAACAACAAAACCAACAATATAATATAATATAGGCGCGAGAAACAATATTACTTAAATTATAACAAGTGTTATATCATTCATAGCTGTCATCGTACTAACTTTACTGAATCACTATGAGTGAACTTTATTTCATATCAAAATAGATATCGAATGCAGGATGTGTGAATCAATCATGGTGAACATATCTCATAAGGTCTCGAGTTAGGCAAATAGATCATTAGGATTTATATTCTTATGTATTTACAGTGAGTTTAGTATAGTGTCATGAAGCAATTGGTCGTTTATGTTGTATATTACTGATATATATATTTTGTCTCTGCTACTTTGTAATTGTAAATAAATTGCAAAATTATTTTTTTGAAATTACATAATTAAACTAAATATTTAATAAGTTTAAAAGTTTGTATATATGTAATATTAATATTATACTCTATAGAGCTCGTGTATTATTTGGAACCGGCAATATGAACCAAAAAATAAATAGAAGATAAAAGCTTTATTCCTCTATTCTGTGTGAGTGGTATTCATTATAATCGGTCGACCCTCTCGAATCTCACGAAGGTATCTCTAAATAATCGCATACGATCATTTTTAGACATATATGTATCTCATGTCGCGGAATTAGTTTCGGATGTTTTCTGGTACTCTCGCGCATATATTGATGTAGATAATTATGCT